>VXBX01008508.1:58977-71849 GCA_013400415.1 Scytalopus superciliaris
ACCCCTTCCCACCCTCCCTTCGCTGCCCTGCACCCCCAGGATCGACAGGAATCACAGAAATCCGCAGGTTTTCCGGCTCGCTCCCAAATCCCGGCCCCTGCAGCCACGGTTGGGATCGATTCCCTGGCGCCGAGTCCCTTGTGATTATGTTCTCCCACACAATCAGATTAAGGCTGTCTCTTCTCCCTTTCCAGGCTTATTAACGTCGAGATTTGGGGCTTTTTTTTTTAACTACCTGTGGCTTCTCCTTAAAAATTTCCAGCATTGTTTGTGTGGGCAGAGGGATGTGAGGGGGTGTCCCCTCCTTCTGCAGAATTCCAGCATGATCCTCCCTTGGGATAGGGGTGTCCAGCCTGGATTTGAGCATCCCCAGCACATCTGGGCTGGGTTCTGGATACCCCCATCACACCTGGGCTGGGTTCTGGATACCCCCATCACACCTGGGCTGGGTTCTGAGCACCCCCAGCACATCTGGGCTGGGTTCTGGATACCCCCAGCACATCTGGGCTGGGTTCTGGATACCCCCAGCACATCTGGGCTGGGTTCTGGATACCCCCACCACACCTGGGTTGGGTTCTGGGCACCCCCACCACATCTGGGCTGGGTTCTGAGCATCCCCACCACATCTGGGCCAGTCCCACCCTCATATCCCGTTGCTGGGTCTCGCATCCCTGTGGTGGAACAGGTGGAAGCCACCCCTGAGCCAAGGAATTGGGAAAGAACAGGGGAAACACCTTGTGGTGGAGCTGGATTTTTATGCCACGGGCTCGTTGCCACCTGGTTTTCGTCACAGAGGTGACTGAATCAGGAGTGCAGCCTCTGCAGGCTCCATGGATGGAAAAGGATGACTCTAAAGGGTGGCTTATCCCACTTCTCACCCTCTGGCTGCCAGAGGAAGCCTGGGGATCACTCATCTCTGTGGTGGGGCAGATCTTGACCTCCTTCTCTACTCCTTTTGAGGCCCACAGGCTGCTCTGCCCCACTTCTGCACCTTCCTGGGGAGCCTGGGCCATGCCAGTCCACCCCATTTTCCCCCAGTGGGCACAATTCCCCACTTTCCTCCCAAACCAGCACTTTGCAGCCTCTTTGCCCAAGGCCAAATGGCAGTTGGTGTCGTGAGGAGGCACCAAATCTTTCCTCCTGTATTGTGTTTCCTTAATCCTCTTTATTGTCCGTGTTGTCTTTTGGGATTCGCTTGTGCTGCCTCACAAGGAGCAGAAACAGTGAGGTTTTAGTGTTATTCTCTTGAAATCTGAATTAAAACACCAGTACTGGGGGAAACTCGTCACCTGGAGAGGCTTTTCCAGGTAACTCTCCAGTTTTAGTGTCTGAACATTGAGGGTTTGGGTTTTTTTTTGCAAGATTAGTGGGTCATGACCAAATCCCTCCAGGACATTTTGGGTTATTCTTTCTTTTCTCTCCTGGCTCTTTCTTTTTCTCTCCTGTTCAAAGGGGAAGAAGCTCACCTGAGAGGAAAGGAGACAATACAGGGAAGTCTGACAGGGAACGTGCCAAGCCTTGGCACCTCCATAAAGCTGTGGAATTCAAAGGAGCAGGAAGGTGAGGGTGGAAGGAGAGGAAGAAAAACTGGCCAAGAAGAAGGTACCAAGGAGGAAAGATCTCGTCCCACAGGGCGTGTGGTGGGTCTGAATGTCCAGGCAGTGATTTCTGCCCCTGCCATGAGCCTCAAACACCACATGGAGGGGGAAGTTCCTTCAGCTGCAGTCCCTGGAAGCCTCGGGAGGGATGATGCAGCAATTCCAGCCCTTCCCACCGTGAGTCCTCCAGGCTGGAGCTGGGCTGGAACCTCTTTCCCCACGCAGTGAGGCAGGACATGATACCTGCATTGAGGGCACCTCTGCCCTGGGTCTCCTCAGCTGCAACAAGGAGAAACCATCCACGCTGAAGAGCTTTGGCTGCTTCCTTCCCCCTCCTCGGGTTTCTGGGATGGGGATGCGGGGCAGGAGGAGCCAGAGACCCTCCTGCAGAGTGCCCAGAGACAGTCACTGCTGGGCACCCCCCCAGGAGGCTTTTCAGCCTTGGGGAGTCTTTAAATGAGCTCCTTGATGCATCAAAGCTCTGAGCTCCCACTGCACTCACCTCATGGAATTTCCCTCCCAGTTTGGCTGCCCTTGAGCCTTTTTTTCCCTTAAAAGCTCTGGATGGGCACAGTGAGATGCCTCCAACAGAGCCCTCAGACCTCACTTGAGTTGCCTGTGGTGGCCTTTCCAGAATGGAGCACAGGAATGGTGACCTCCCCCCAGCAGACCCTCGAGTGCAGCAGATCCTTTCCCATCAAGCTGAAAAGACTGGAGTAACTAAATCCCAGGTTGGAAGGGCCCCACTGGGATCATCCAGCCCAGCTCCCGGCCCCAAAATCCCACCGTGTGCCTGGGAGTGTTGAAAAGCCAAGGGCTATGAATCAATAGAAGGCTCTGGGTCTCGCTCAAGAAGAGCCAGAAGGACACAAAGTGCAACCAGGACCTGCACTGACACCTCTGCCCAGCCCTGGCTTGGCCCAGCAGGGTGACAATTGCTGTCCAGGAGGCCACTCTTGTGTCTAGTGGGACTTCCAAGGCCTTCAACAATTCGCTAATTAACAAGAAAGTTAATAAATAACTCAAAAAAACCCCCCCAAAAAACCAGCCCAAGAGAGAAACCTTTCAGTGCCTCAGAGCGGCGGCGAGAGGGGAGAATATCCCGGGAGAGCTGGACTGTAATTCCTGCCAGCTCAGCATCAAAGGATGCTCCGAAACTTTACCTTCCCGGTGACGTCTCTTCTTCCCAATGAAAGATGACCCAGGTGACCTCTGATTGAATGTCTCGATAGTCCAGAAGGCAGGGAGCAGGATAATTAGAGCCACAACGTCTGATCACAGGAGAGAGGTGAAGGCAAGGTAGGGACACAACAATGGGGCTTTTCAATAGCGGGTGTGACACGGGGATGGTCCCAGAGGGGCTGCGAGGGGGCGGCGGTTCGGCCTTTAAAAGGGGGGTTAAGTAGCTTAATTTTGAATAAAGGGCGCAGGAAGCCGGTTTTTATCTCCCCTGTGCCATTCAGGCTGCAGGTGTGACTTTAATCTCCCTGCTGGGGCAGATGGGCGCTCTGGGATCTCCGGGATCAGCCGCCTTTCCAAACGGAGGGATTTTCCATGTTTCGAGCAGCGCTTGGCCCGGCCTCGCTCCGTGGCCCTGACACGGATGGGAATTTCAACTCGAATTTCAGCATTAGGCATTCAAAACCCTCTCTCCCCACCCCAAAAAATGACAAGAGCTTTTAGGACCTGGCGTCTTTCGGGTGTGTCCTCAGAGTGCACAACCCTCGGCCGGTGCCAGGAGGAGAAATTCTCCTCTCAGCAAGTGTCTCCAAGAGCTGGAGCTCCCAGAGGCGGAGAGACTCGTGAGATGCAGCAAAAATCCACCCCCTTCATCACTGTCCCGGCACTGATTCTTCACGGACATCCCGTGGAAGCTCTTTCCCCCCAGAATTCCTTCTTTTCACAGCTTCGCCTCATCCCCCCCCACCCCACGGAGCCCCCATGGGCAGGGTCTCGTCATCAGGGTGTTTCCAGAGCTCGTTTTTCACCCCATCCATTCACATCCAACCTCTTTTAGATCCTTGTCCTTTTCTCCCTCCTCAAGACAAGGAGCATTAAGCGAAAAATGATGAAAAGCCCCCGTTGTTGAGCTGAAAGCTCCCGTTTCCTTTTCGCCGCTTCTCCATCCCACACCCCCCCATTTTCACCGGAGCCCCAGGAAACACCCACACAAGTGCAAAATTATTTCCATGCAGGTCCCGCCGACGGGGAAAACTCTCCACCGGGCCGCTGGTGCACAAGTTCCTTCACAGCTCTCCAACAAATTGGACCAATTTGGAGCGATTAGTGAAGAATTCACATGTGGTGCCCAGGCCGGGCGGCCCCACCGCCTCCTGCAGCCCATTAAGGGCCATTTAGGGTGATGGGCCCATTTGTCTTTGTTGTTAGTTCTGGCAGCGCCGGTGACAGATCCTTGGCTGCCCAGCGGGCCAACCTCTCCCTGACATCATCGCGGGGCTCCGGGGGCAGGAACGGGACACGCACGGGGACTGACACCACCTGGTGGATGTCCCAAGGAGCCCTGCCAGGGGCTTGGGGGGGCCTTCCCAAGGAGAGGGAAGAGGAATTGGCGTTTGGGGTTGAGCGTTGGGTACGTTGGGTGACGGACCCAAAGCTGGGGGGGCGGTGAGAACTCCACTCTTGGGTGGAGTGTGATAATGGCATGGCTTGGGATGGGGATGGGGATGGGGATGGGAATGGGCTGCTCCGTGTGCCCTGGTGCTTGTGGAGGGTTGGATGGAGAGCCCTGAGGGCCACTGGGTGTGTGGGAGACACGGCAGAGGGAGAAAACCCATCCTAGGCACGGTCCTGTGAAGTTGGACAGGGCCTGGAGCAACCTGGTCTGGTGGAAGGTGTGGAATGAAAGGGTCCTCAAGGTCCCTTCCAACCCAAACCATTCCATGGCTCTGTGTCCCTGCCCATGGCAAGGGGTTGGAATGGAAGGATCTTCAAGGTCCCTTCCAACCCAAACCCTGGGATTGATGAGAATTCACAATTCTTTGCAAACAAGGCATGACTATTTCGCCTCCTTATTTGAGTTTTGTCCCACAAATTTGTCCTGGCTCTTCTCTGAAACGACACTTGTGAAGTTTGACCTGGTTTTAACCTTTTCCTGAAGGGAACAAACCCAACCAGGGCTTTCCCCCTCCCCACTGTCAACTTTCTCTGGCAATTCCAGGTGGGATTTCAGCGCTTGGGTCGCCCTGACAGTGCCAGCCCGTGAGCTTTGTGTGCTGACAGCCCCTATTGTGTCCACCCAGCGGGAATTAAGAACTTGATCCCGAGCTTTTCAGCTCCTTGGGCTGACAGAGCTCTCAGGGCTCTTTGGAGGGAGGACAGGGGTGCTAAAAGGTTCCTCTCCCAGGTCACCAGGACACCTGGGTCCGATCCAAGAGGATTTGGAGCTGCTATTTAGCAGCAATTGGGGCTATTTGAGGAATTGGGGTCAATTATAACCAGCCTTCACCTGACTTGATCCCAAAGAGAACAGGAGCCAGATGGCAACTCATAGGACTGGCCTCTCCCATTCCCATTCCAGCCAGAGAGCTCAACTGGGAGCTTGTGGTGTTAAAAAACCACCGTTGCATGTTGGTTTGAATACCAGGACAGAGGTGGAATGAGAGGAAAAACCCATTTTGTCCAAGTTTATCTCCTTAATATCTCAAGCAGCAACAACCTCAGCGGGTGCCAGAGCATTCCCAAAATCCCCTCTCGGTCGTTCCTGCCCAAATTACAAGTGGGAAGTGAGCTTCAGTGAGTCAGGCTGGAATTTCATGACCACTGGAGAGATTAAATCTGCCATAAATCTGGACATGTCCAGCCCGCAGCTGCTCCAAAGGGGGGTTTATTTCAGCTGCACAAGTGGATTTAGGGGGTTTTTTTTAATGGGAATTGGGCTCTGCAATGCCATTTCTGCTCTCGCTCATCTCCCCCAGCAGATTCCACCAACACCCTTGTGTCTTGCCCACCGAATTCCCAGGGTGTGATGTCACCCTTTTCCTTATTAATAATCTCATTAATAAGAGTTCCATGCAGTGCTGGAGAGCTGAGTGGAGCCTTCCCAGGACCTCCTGTCCTCTCCTTTTCGCACCAGGGAATCCTTCAGGTTGAGGAAAGCCCCTCCAAAAAAGGTGGGGAGTTGTGGCAGGACCAACAAAGCTCAGAGAGAAAGGGAAGCGCCTGAATTCCCAAACTAAAACTGCTGGGGAATCACAAGAGGGACCTGCAGTTTGGGTGAGGCTGCAACACCTGGAGGGGAATTAAAACACATTCCCTCCTTTGGATTCAGCAGGAAAAGCTCCTGGTGACTCTCCAGCTGGTTCCTTTCCTCCCTCTGCAGCACCCCAGGAATAAATCACCCCCAAATCCCTCCCCACTGCCAAAGTCTTGCCCTTCAGTGCCTCCTGTTCCTCCTCACAGGGTGCATTTTGTCACACCAGAGGCATCAGGTTTTCGCTCCTGCTTTCAGAAATGCCCAAATTTCCCCTCCCTGTGCCCAAATTTCCCCCCCATGCCCGATTTTCTCCTGCCCCCTAGTGTTGCCCCCCACCCTTCACAAACACGCTTCACCAGGGCATCACTGCTGGGCACCTTTTTCTCGTGCCCTTTTTCTTGCCTCTCTCAGCAGTGGCTTTTCCTCCAGCCCAGGCTCATCGGGGCTCCTGAGTGTCTGCAGGGAGCCAGCAGCAGACCGAGCCCTTCCAGGGTGTTTTGCCAACCAGCAAACTCCTCAAAACCAGTGAAATCCTCCCAAACGAGGAGCTGACCCACCTCCAGCCCAGCTGGGAAGTCCAACCTTCCCCATCTCACCTGAGCCTGGTGTGTCCCCAGCAGCAACTCAGAACAAACAAGAGTGGGAGAGGTGGAATTGTCACTTGTTTCTGCACCTGGAGAGGCTGTCACTGGAGTGAGTTTTTGGTCAGAGAATGGGAGGTGTCCCCTGGAAGGGTCCAAGGCCAGGCTGGATGGGTTGGAGCAGCCTGGGCTGGTGGGAGGTGTCCCTGCCCATGGCAGGGGGTGGGATGGGATGACCTTTAAGGTCCCTTCCAACCCAAACCATTTGGAGGGTTCTGTGGTTTTTAACAGTTGAAAAATTCTGGGAAATTCTGGGAAATTCTGGGAAATTGCCTTTCCAGGCTCTCCCCATAAGGCAGCCCCTCCACACCCTCCGTGGTGTTGGTCGCCCTTCCCTGGACCTTCTGCAGCTCCAGGAATGGCCACACCACACGTGGTGGTGCTCCATGCTCCAACATGGGCATGCCCAGGTTTCACCCAGCACCAAACCCGCTCTGGGTTGCCCTCAGTGCCACCTGCCCGGCGCCACCTGGTTCTGTTGGCTTTTTTTGGCTGCCACCCCTGCATTAGATCACGTCTTGCCACGGTGACTCTGCCCTGAGCTGCATCTGCCAGCTCTTTCTCCAGAGCAGGCAGGGTTGAAATGGCATTTTCTGGTCTAATAATGTTTTTGGAAACTGATTTGCCTGGGGTTTTATTTTTGCCCTCTTGCTCAGTTTTGTGAGTCCCTTCTGGAGTTTCTCCTATTGGGGAAGTGTTCGAAAAAGGGCCTCGTGTTCTCCTCAAACTCCCTCAAAGCAAAGCATTTTGTTGGGCAAGAATCAACTTCTTCCCTTCACTCCCTGTGAGAAGGCTATTTATTTACTTATTATTTATCTATCTATCCATTCACTTTTCATTTCCCTGTTTTCCATTAATTCAGGGGGAGGGGAATGGTTTTGCTGTATTGCTCTTGTAACGTCAGGTCTTGCCACGATCTGGGAGTGACATTTGGGGGTTGGAATGTTTCCATTCTCCTTGTCATGGCCACGTTGATCTGGAATGGGGAATGAAACGCTCCTTGGGTTGTTTCCCAGCACAGGATTGAAATCCAGGAACACGAAGCCAGCCTGGCTTTCCTTGACAGTGTCCAGACCTCACCCAGAATCGCAGGTGCAAAAAGCAACGGGATAAAACTCCTCTTATAATCCCCCCGAGTGCCTTTGGCAAAGCCCCCCCAGGAATGCAGCGGGGGCTGAGGAAGGGGAGGGAAAGCAGGAGCACCGAGGATTTCAGCTCCGGTTCTCCCCACCAGGGCTGCAGCACTGACAGAAAGCTGCACAGGGGGTGGTGAAATCCATTCCTGCTGCTCTCTGCAAGTCCAAGAAAAAACAGATAATTTCCCCCCTCTACCAGAATTTGGGGATGTTGCCTCCAGCCCAGCCCAGCTCCAGCAGGTGGGAAGCCCATCCCTGTCCCCTCCTTGATCCTTCCCAGGGCTGTTGGAACCCTCAGGGACTCCTGAGCTGCCACCCACCAACTCGGGGCCTCCTTTGGTGCTTCCCAACCAAGGGGGTCACGGATCTTCATCCATCGCTCTTCCCGCTGGCTCCAGCCATACCAGTGGCTGCTTTTCCCCATGCTGGGCCTTGCCTTTGGATTTGGGAATTGCCACTGGAGCGGCAAAGAGCCCCAACCAAGGGGGTCACGGATCTTCATCCATCGCTCTTCCCGCTGGCTCCAGCCATACCAGTGGCTGCTTTTCCCCATGCTGGGCCTTGCCTTTGGATTTGGGAATTGCCACTGGAGCGGCAAAGAGCCCCAACCAAGGGGGTCACGGATCTTCATCCATCGCTCTTCCCGCTGGCTCCAGCCATACCAGTGGCTGCTTTTCCCCATGCTGGGCCTTGCCTTTGGATTTGGGAATTGCCACTGGAGCAGCAAAGAGCGCCAGAAACGCTTTTCCCAAGCGCAAGCGGCGCCTGATGTCATCCCGAGCCTCTGGGGGCTGTATCCCAATCCAGCCGTGGTTGGTCCTGCTCCCAAGCCCTTATTACCTGCCTAATCCCGCGCTGGGATATTGCTCAGACATCTGAGGAGATGCAAGCTGGCAATTTCTGCTGCTCAACATCCCCAGCAAAACAAGCCGCCGTGCCAAGCCCTCGGCTCCCGGCTCCTCAACCTGTTTCTACTAAGTAAGGAGATTTCCAGGGCGAGCCTGCCCTGGCCCTGCAGGAGGCATCTTTTCTCCTGCCAAGGCTGGCGCTGGAGCTGCCTCTGAGCTGTCACTCAGGGAGCAGGAATGCAGGCGAGGCTGCCCTGTGGTTTAGGAGGGCTCCACCCCAGAGACAGGGGCAGGCACCCAGGTACCAACCCCGGCGACTTGGGGCGCATCCAGGGTTGCTGATGACAGGCACTGATCTGTTCCTTAACCCTTTGGCTCCCTCCTTTCTGGCTGGAGGAATATCCAGGTGGTGCTGGTGGTGTCCTGGAAAGCCAAGGATAAGGAGGGATCCAGCCATCCCTCCTGTGTTCTTTGGGTCCTGAGGATGTTTCCAGCTGGAGATTTGTGTCCAGGGAAGGGGTCCCTGTGATGTGCTAAAGGCTGAATCCCTTCTCCTTTTTTATCTCCAACACTCAGGACTTGGGTTTCACGTTGATGGTCCTGCCAAGCTCTCCTGGGCAGGTCTGGAGTCAAAACAAAGATGGTTAACCCAGGGGTGCTGTATTTAACAGCATTAATTTGCCCTAAAGTGGGCCAAGCCAGTGGGTCCCTCCTTCCCTCGGGAGAGTCCCAGCCCAGGAGTTTCGGATGGTCTGACCAAGTATTTCCCTCTCTCAGTTGCTCCAGTTTCAGCTGCACTTTTATTGTGGTGACAACACCGCACTGACCCTCCCAGACTCCCCCAGAGAGCTGTTGGTGGGCAGGTTGGGGCTGGAGGGAACAGCCCAGCTGCCCCTGGGCAGATCCAGGCACTGGGAATGAATCCCACTCTAATCCCGGGGTGGAGAGGGTGTTGTGACCTGTTGTGTTGCCTCAGCCTCAGCTCTCCAGCTCCAAAACAGGGATGCCTTTTGCCTCTGTTCTTCCTATTCAAAGCCCTACCCAGTGTCACACCAGTACAAATCCACACTGGGGCCGAGGCTTTACTGGTGCTGGTGTCCCACTGGTTGTTTTCCACCTGTCACAAAACTTCCCTAAGGAAAACCTCCTGGGATTCCCCTCTCTGGGAAGCAGGGCACGTGTCCTGCTTGGTTGTTCCCCCTGCAGGATCTGAACATTCAGAGGGCCAGGCTCCAGATTCCAGCCTGTCTCCCTCGTAATTCCCTTTCCACATTTGCTTGAGGAATCCTCACTGGGTATTTAAATCCGTGCAGTGGAGCTGGGATGGCTCTTTGAAGCCGCCTGGTGTGCTCCGAGCTGATGAATCCCGTCTAGACCACGGCTGTGTCAGCCCTTCCGAGCCGCAGAAACGCACTTAAAAGCACAGCACCGATTCCTTAAAGGAAAGGGCACAGATCCTGCTCCTTCCCTGCTTTCCCCCTGCTCCAAATTTCCCAGCTGCGCCCCTCCAAGGGCTTGTTCTCCGCTGCCTGCTCCGTGCTGGGAAGGCCTCACATCACTTTGTCTCCCTGTGGGCTGTGGAGCTGCTTCTCCTCCTGTTTACGGAGCATTTCGCAGCCTGTAGGAGGAAAGTGACCCAGAAAGGGGAAATGATGTTATGAAGGAATTTGTAGCCCTACGTTTTGGGGCTTGTTTCTGTTGGAGAGGTGGCTCTGTATCCTAAAATGCCCTTTGCAGGCTTTTCCCAGCTCCTGGAGACAAACAAGCTCCAAGGGGTGCCCGCGTTGCAGTTCCCAAATGCCCTGACACCCCCCACCTCATGCCCGAGAGCAGAGCGGCCTATGGAGAGTCCCTGACCTTGGAGAGACTGGGAATAGCTGGGAATGGGCTCCCTGCTCCAGTTTGCCCACCTTGCTGACCTTTCCCGACCTCCCCTGCCCGAAGGGTCAACGTCTCCAAGTCAAGAAAGTCCTTTGGAGACAAAAGGGGGATTTTCCTCTGCTGTGGGAGTTCTTTGCCTTGCCCCAGTGTGAGCTGACAGGGCACTGGGGCACACTGGGGGGTTTCCTGGGGGCTGGAGTGGGTGCTGGAGCTGATATTCCAGCAGTTTTCCCTCATCTCTGTCCTTTTGGTCCCTCATTTCCTCCCGAGTGGTGTCCCCAGGGTGTTCTCCGTGTGCTGAGCTGCTTTGCTCAGGGCCAAGGGAAGATCTTAGGGCAGAGATTCCCCCTTTTTTTCCAAATTAAAAGCTTATGGATGAGGCTTCCTTGTTCCTCCCATGGTAATCAACTCATTATCAGCCTGTTCATCTGTAAGGATATATATATATGTATATATTTTAGGAAGAATGTCCTCCCTGTGAGAGTGGGGAGGGGTTGGAATGGATTTCCCAGAGAAGCTGTGGCTGCCCCATCCCTGGGAGTGCCCAAGGCCAGCTTGGAGCAACCTGGGCTATGGAAGGTGTCCCTGCCCATGGCACTGGACTGGATGATTTTTAAGGTCCTTCCAACCCAAACCATTCCATGATTTTATCTTGCAAAGACAGAAAAACAATCAAACCCACCAGCAGCACCTCACACCAAACTAACAAAGCCCTGGGGACATCCCAGCCCGTGGGTGGGTTTTTGGAGGGAATTTTCCTTCCTTCGTCTTGGCTTTGCAGTGACACCAACACCCCTGAGAGCCTTGTTGGTATTAAGGAGGAGCAAAACCAAGCTGAGATTTTTGGGAAGGGTTAACAAGGAGCGAACCTGAGGGAATACCCGGACTTTGGTGTGGAGGGCACCAGAACTCTGGGCAGGGCTGCCCTGGCAGGGTGACCCTGGAACTCTGAGCAGGGCTGGCCTGGCAGGGTGACCCTGGAACTCTGGGCAGGGCTGCCCTGGCAGGGTGACCCTGGAACTCTGAGCAGGGCTGCCCTGGCAGGGTGACCCTGGAACTCTGAGCAGGGCTGCCCTGGCAGGGTGACCCTGGAACTCTGAGCAGGGCTGCCCTGGCAGGGTGACCCCAGCTCTGGTGCCAGCTCTGGCGGGGATGTCGTAACCCCCCGACCTGCTCCGTGGGCTCGGGGTGATGTCATGGAGGCCACGGCGATGTCGTCTCACGCCACAACACGCTCCTGCTGACACAGCTCGGCGTCACGTGGGCGCCGGGCACCGCCGGCACGGAGCCTCTGCCCTGGGCTTGGGAGGGTGATGTCAGCCCCAAGGCTCTGCCAAGGCTACCGGGGCAGCAGAGCCAGCCTTGGCACCTTCCAGCCCGCCCGCTGCTGACACACCACTCCGGGAGCTGCCGGGTGGCTTCTCCTGCCGCGCTTCGGCTTCGCCGCGTCCTGGCGACACACCAAGGGCTCAGTCCCGGCTCTGGGGGGAGGACGGAGCAAGGGCTGCCCACAGGGAGCTCTGTGGCTCTGCAGGTGGAGTGTTGCTCGGGCTGAGGGGGTTCCCAGACTAATGACTGTGGCGGTCCCATCATGGACAGCACTTTGTTCCCTCCGGGAGCGGCTCCCAGTGGGGCCGGTTGGAATCAATCATGGAATGGTTTGGGTTGGAAGGACCTTGAAAGCCCACCCAGTCCCACCCCCTGCCACAGGACACTAGCCCAGGGACACCTCCCACCAGCCCCATCCAGCCTGGCCTTGGACACTTCCAGCTTCTTAATAGCTACTCTATCGTTGCTCCTGGTTTACAAGCCCAAGGCTGGTCCCAGGGGGATCCTTGTTCTTCATTAAGGACTGTGCTGGATCAAGCAGAACGGGAAGGGAGAGGCTCTCCAGGGGTCACTGACTGCCATCCAAGGATCCCCCAGAGAGCCCTGTGATTCCTGCTGGCAAAGAGCCTCTGCTCAGCTCCCAGCCAGCCTTCCCCTTCCATCCCTTGCCCTTGGATGGGTGGCCCCTCTCTCCCCGGGAGGACCCATTGCTGGGAGCATCCCAGTGCCTGCAGCTCCCACTGCGCTCTACGGGGTGTCTTTGTCCTGCTCAGATAACCACAAAGGGCTCTTTCAGTTTGTTCCACTTCAGGGAGGCTGTTCATCCCGAGGGAGGGCAGCTCTGGATCACCCACACCCCCAGCATCTTCAGGAGTGACCAGGGCTCACCAGCCAGCCCACCCAGTGCCACCTGGGCCACTGCCAAGCTGCAGCCTCACAGGGTTCGGAGGGCTCATTAGGACATCCCTGTTCTGCTCTGCCAGTAGCTTTTCCTGGCTCTTGGAGGTGGGTTTTGGCACAGAGAAGGATTCACCTCCCTCCTTACCCCCTGCTGTGCCTCCCATGTGGGCCCAGCCCCTATTTCTGTTGATATCTCACATACCCCACGTTTGGGAGCTGTTTTCCTCAGTGGGGTCCTGTGTCCCACCACCCTGCCCAGTAGCTCAGCCACCCCGTTGTCCTCTGCTGCTCCAGGATCCTTCCTGGCCCCTCACTTTTGCATGTTT
>VXBX01008508.1:71916-101916 GCA_013400415.1 Scytalopus superciliaris
GTATGAGGAAATGCCTCCCTGTGTGGGCTGTGTGGATGTACCAGCCTCCCCTGAACTCGCTCGGGGCTCTTTGTGTGGTGGAGACTTGTCTTGCATCTCATTAGAGGCTCCTTTCTCCCCTCCTCGCCTGTCACTCACTCCTCTCTTCCCCCTCTGCCTCCAGAAACGGGGCAGTTTGGGAAGAAAAGGCTCCAGTGATGCCTCCCTTGGTTGTTTTGGGTCCTTGGGTGCTAAACCTTCCCTGGAGGCAAAATCTGACCAGGGTTTGCAGAGGCCCAGATGGGTTTTACCACCCAACACCTCTCAGGAGTCGGGTTTGGCATCAGAGACCTCACACCAAAGGCACAAATGAGTGGATATCCCTTTTTTTTTTTGGAGGAGTTTGAGACACCCAAAGGCAGCTGGGCTTCCACCAGGGAGCTCCTGGCAGAGCCACCACCCCCTGTGCTGTCCCTGTGCCCCCTGAGGGCTCAGCACAGGGTCACTGCCCTCTCCTCCTTCCCTGATCCCTCCCGGTTTATCCACCTGGGTGTGCAATATCCCGGTGTTATCCCGGTGTTGTCCCGGCGTTCTGCAGCTCGTCAGCACCTGATTACCCGAGACACAACGCGTGCTTTGTGAACTAGGAAAGGGTTTTTATTTTACCTTGGGTGGTGTCATGACCCGGCATCGTTTAAAAATGATTTTGTATCTGGGATTATTATTACTTGTATAACGTTATGGGTAATTATCTGCCGATAATTATTATGTTGAATAACTCCTGAAAGAGTTTATTTAATATAAACATTTCCAAAGGTAAATACTCTGGGATAAGACAGAGCCCAAGGGCTCAGGACTGCTGGGTTTTATTTCCAGCCATGGCACTCAATAGATGTGGCTTCCCCAAAGAACTTGACTTTAGGGGGAAGGAGTTTTGCTCTCTACCATCAAATAACCCAAAATTACACTGCCAAGGCTGAAAGGAGCTTGGATGGTACTTTACAACCCCAACAACACATGGGAAGTCTCCCCAAGGATCAGTTCTGGGGTGTTAGTTCCTTCTTTATAATAATCCAGCGCTGTAAAACGCAGCTCAGAGTCGCTTATTTCAAAATCAGCTCTCTTTTATCGCTTCCTTTTCCAACTCCCAGCTCAACAGAGCTCTTTAAGAATGTGGCAAAGTCCATGCTGAAAGCTTGAGGAACGATTTGCATGAGGGCCTATTTGTGTGTTTGAAGCCGAGCAGAGAGAGCTCGTCTTAAAAAAAATTAAGTGGAAAAAAAAGAAAGATCAAGGCTGAAACAGTCACCAGAAAATTGATAGACATGCCTGGAAATGCCTTTAACCCTTATTTACTGTAGGGCTTGTGGTTTGTGAAGCCTGGAGTCTCATTTTGCCTCTTTGGTCCCCACTGAAATTACAGAGGTGGGGAAGAAACCACCCGGCGGAGCGTTTGGGCTCCGCCAACCCAGCCCGGAGGGGAAGGGGCTCCTTCCCGCGCCTCTGGAATTCCAAGCAGGTTTGGGGCTGGAATCTGTGCTGTTGGATGGGGTGGGCAAAGGGAAGGAAAGCTCCAGTGCTGCCTCCAGAGCCCCTGGAGATGTGCCAGGCTCGGCACTGCCTGGCTGCGACTCCCGTGGGTGGGGAGTCCTACTTATTTTATCACAGGCACCGGTTGCAATTTCGCCGGCGCTGGAATAAGCAGGAATAACTCCCTGGAGATAACAAAGAGCCAGACCTGCTGCTCGAGGCTCCTCTGCAGTGCTGGAAGCTCCAGGTGCCTCCACGGGAAGCAGCTCCCTNTTTTTAATATATATATAATTATGATATTATATCCCCATCCCCAAGTGCGTGAGGGTGGTGGGGAAAGAAGTCCAGCTGTTTTGGGTTGGGCTTTTCTGCCTGGTTTGGGTTGTTGCTTTTAAAACAAAAATGCTCTGGGCTTTTGCTTTTGAGCAGCAAAGCAGAGCACAAAATCCCGAGCTGGGAATAATCCTGAGGGAATACCAGGATGGCTCCGTGGTGAGGGGATGTGTGTGCAGCCTCTTTTAGCTCTGGAATACCGGGAGAGATCCAGGGAAGTGGCAGCACCACAACCTCAGTCTCCACTGCTTTGGATCCCGGGGTGGTTTGGGTTGGAAGGGACCTTGAACTCCAGCTCATTCCAACTCTATGCCGTGGGCAGGGACACCTTTTACGTTGCTCCAAGCCCTTCCCAACCTTGCCTTGGACACTTTGGGGTCATTACTGCACCCAGCATTCCCGAGCCCTTCTGGGCTCCCAGGGATCTGCAAAGTCACCATTCCCTCTCCTTCTTTTGGGGCCGGGGAGAGGAAGGAGTGTTGGAGCAGCACAGCTCCCTCGTGGTGGCCTCCTGGGGTGGGGCAGGTTTGAACAACACGCCAGAAGATGTGGCTGTCCTTGGACATGTCTAATTCCCCCTTTCCCAGCTCAGGGAATGCTCCAATCGCCCTGTAGCGCTNCAGGTGCCTCCACGGGAAGCAGCTCCCTGTGTCCCTTTCCGTGCTGAAAAGGGAGCTGAGGAATAGGGATTGTCTTGCAGGGGGTTGTGGCGGAGCTGGCAAGGACAGGCAGGTCCTCCAGGCAGGTGGCTCTGCTCTTGTGGAGGGAGCCTGGTGGTGCTGGACACCAAAATCCACAGAGCAGGGGGAAAAGTAGGTGATTATCAGGAGAGGGAAGCCACGTGGATATGAAGGAAAAGCTTGTGGGTGACATTATACCCTCATTATATTACAATATTATATTANTTGCTCCAAGCCCTTCCCAACCTTGCCTTGGACACTTTGGGGTCATTACTGCACCCAGCATTCCCGAGCCCTTCTGGGCTCCCAGGGATCTGCAAAGTCACCATTCCCTCTCCTTCTTTTGGGGCCGGGGAGAGGAAGGAGTGTTGGAGCAGCACAGCTCCCTCGTGGTGGCCTCCTGGGGTGGGGCAGGTTTGAACAACACGCCAGAAGATGTGGCTGTCCTTGGACATGTCTAATTCCCCCTTTCCCAGCTCAGGGAATGCTCCAATCGCCCTGTAGCGCTTGGGCACAGGAGGGGAAAGATCATTAACATACAAAGGGCTCCTCTTTCAACACCAGCCTCGCGAATTTTCATGAGTTTGAGCTCTGTCTCATCACATTTGTTCCGTGTTGTGCTTGGGCTGGTTGTTTTTTGGTTTTTTCTCTCCTTTTCCAGTTCCTGGAATTGGGCAAACACATCAAAATCTCAGCCTGTGCCAAAGGCTCCTGCTGGGAGCAGAGGGAAATCCTGGATGGCAGAGGTGATGCAGGTGGTGATGCAGCAGCAAACGCTGCCATTCCTTGGCTTATTTCTGATCCTTGCCCTGTTCAGGCAAAAATCTGTGAGAGAGGGAGGGGAATGGAGGGAAAGTTGTCACTTGTGACCCCTCGGGACTGGCAGACTTGAACGGGGCCTGAGCCACTTTGCTGATTGCAACAGAAAATTATCCCTTTGGTGACGTGGGAAAGGCGACATTTCTCACTTTTCTTTTCTCTGCTTTCCCTCTTTTTGTCTCCCTCTCCCCTCTCAGGTTGCCCAGAGAGTGGATGGCCCATCCCTGGGAGTGTCCAAGGCCGGGTTGGATGGGGTTTGGAGCAACCTGGGCTGGTGGGAGGTGTCCCTGCCCATGGCACTGGATGGGCTTTTCCAACCCAAACCATGCCACGAGAATGGATTTGTTCGGGGAATTGTTGCATCCTGGTTTCTCAGGTGGGTTTTTTTCCATTGGGAAATGGTGTTTAAACCCCATTTCAAGCTGGCAACGGGGCAACTGGGTTGAAGGGCCTGGTACTGACCCATTCCAGGCTCTGCTGAAGGTGCGACCCACTTAACATCAGCTGTTTGGTGGGTATTGCCAAAGCTATTCAGGTTAAGCACCTTCAGTGGTTCTTCAGGCCCTTCTGACGATGGGCCTGGGGGGGGAAATAGGTCAGGTACGTGGAGATGTGTGTCACTGTGCTGGCTGGGGACATTCCTGCTGTGGGGACATGCCACAGGGCTGAGCCAGCACCCCAGGGAGTCCCTTCCCAGGGGTTTTGCTCCGGAGCTCGTTGGTTTGGAGGCACGAAAGGTGGAGAGATGATGGAGCTGCTTGTGCAGCCCTTCGGGGGCTGAGTCACCTCGGCAGGAGCTCCTTTCATCGTTGGTGCACCTTCTGAAGGGCCAGGCAGGAGACAGGGAAGCAAAAAGCCTTGGAATTGCCTCCCCTCAGTCGCTCCCCGGGCTCTGATGAGAAAGGACACCGAAGTTTGTCCCAGTTCTCTGGGGTTTTGCCTCCCTGAGCTCTTGGGATCCCGTCTTTTCCTGGTATTGTGGGAATTGTGAAGTTCTGTGAGAATCTCCCGCTTTCCTTTTCCTGCCCCAAAGCAAACGTTTGGGGTCTTTGGAGCGGCGAGAAGAATTAGTTTAATACTCTTTGGTGCCTCTTCATTACGTTCCTTGCACCCAAAAGGCTTTGGTTGCCTATTAAAAATGACCTTTTTCCACACACACACACAAAAAAGCCGAATTAGTTTGCTTAAAATATATATCCATGATGTCACCCACTTCTTAAAAATCAGAGCTGACTATTTTATTACTGATAAAAGCAAAGTCTCTGCTCTTCCCCCTCTCCTGTTTCCCATTTTTGCCACCATTTTAAGGCTCAAACTTGAAAAACAGAGTGCCTGGAATTTGGGTTCGTGTCGGGTTTTTAAGCAGAAATTTCAACCAAATAATGGCTAATGGTTTTTTTTTCCCCCCATCTCTTTCGAGTTTGTTGATCCCCAGCCGTGCTGAGCACACAGGGAGTCCTTGCCCAGGTTGCTGAGCCAGGTGAGTCCTGGTTGTCCTCCTCCCAGCAGGAGCTGCAGGGCTTGTGCTGCCCCGTGTCTCCACACAGGGTCTCCCTCTCCTTGGACAAGGCAACCTTTAATTCGTCTTAATTCGGATCCAATCCTTGGCCTTGGTTCCACCACAGCCCGTAGACCTTCTGCTGTCAGCTCTGGTAGGAAGGGGGTTTTGAGGCCTTTAATAAACTGCAGGAACCCCCGTGGTTTCCCAGCTGGTTTTTCCCCTAGAAACGGATGCAAAAACATCGTTAAAACTACTTTTCACCGTGAAAAAGTAGCAGGAGATGCATCTTGCTGGTGCAAATAGTTGGGACCGACAACCAAGGAGAAGCTTCCCATGGCTCAGTTCCCTCTGCAAGCCCAGCTTATCCCAGAGTTCTTGGGATCCCCATGAAAACCAAGACCCTGTAAGGTCTGATCACCTTGAGGGCTCAAACTGCAGCTGAGCCACCTCCAAACCCAAAGCCTGGGACAGGATGGGAAGCAGGGATGGAAAAGGGGGATTGAGGACACTCAGGAGGGCGAGCCTGGGAGGAATTTGCCATTCCTTCAGTGGGAGGAGCCCTTTTGGAAGGATCAGCTCCAGGTACCTCTCTGGGAAGGGGAAACATGTGCTTCCCATTTGCCCTGCTCGCCCCGTGCCAGAGGGATCTGTTTCCCATTGCCTCCTGACCCCTGGGAAGAAAAGGGGAAAAACAAAGGAGGAGTGACTGGCCAAAGAAAGGGCTGGTGAGGTCCATGGCAAACATCCCACTGGCTCCAGCAGGACCCAAAGAAGGTTCAGCCCAGGGAAGGGGGAAAAAATAATGGTAGAAAATCTCTTTTCTTAGTCTGGGACACTGGTTGGACTGGGAGACATCGTATTCCCATCTAGAACTGGGGGAAAATGGGATCAAATCCTTTCCAGAAGGGGGAAAATTCTCCTGGGGGGGGGGGTCTGTGTAGTAACCAGGACAACAGAGACAGTCTTGGAGAAGACCCCAGTGGGAGATGGATTTGTTGTCCAATGAATATTTCTGGATAAAATCAAAAGATCTGGGAGGTTTTTTTGGTGTTGTTTTTTTTTTTTTTCAAAACAAAAGTGCAGAAAAGAAAATTGTTCAACGAAAATTCCCTTCATTTAATCAACTTGAAGTATTCATTTTAGGCTGAGCTTTTTAAAAGTGCTTTCCCCAGCTGCATTTCATCCCAATTCCCTTTTCCCTGCTGGATTGGGTGACTCTCCCCATACAGGCCAACATTTGCCTCCCTCAGTGATTTCCCTCCTTCTGAAATAAGAGTTGCAATCTTTATATTCCTTCCATATCCATGTGATTGTTGGGACTTTCCCTTCCTTCCCTAAATGCCAGTTTGGACTGGCACCCAGAACCCGGAATAAGAAGAATTTGACCCAAAAATCCTCCCTGAAGCAGCAAAGGGAGCAATGGAATAATTACCCTGCTGAATCTTGCATTAAACCCTCCGTGGGTTTGCAGAGCTGGAGGAGCAGGAGGAAGGGGATTCCATGGGCTGTGGCAACCTGAGGATGCTCCTGGGAGCTTTCCCAGGTATTTTCTGCCCCCACTGAATTATCCCAGGCAAGAAACCCCTCTAATTGCTTTGCCTAATCGCTGTCCCTCCCTGCTCTGGTTGGAGACACCCCCATTGCAGGAGCTGCGCTGGCTGCCTTTAAAAGTCTCTCCCAAACCGTTCCATGACTCCATTTATCCCTCATTTATCCCCCCTCCCTCCCCACGAGTCGCTGCCCCCTCAGCTGCCCCCAGAGGAGATCCCCCCACCAGAGGGGCTGCATGACACGGGTGTCAGGGGGAGCACGAGGTGCTCCTGTGCCGGGTTCCTGCCCCGTGACAGGTGACTCAAGGCCTGGAGGCTCGGCAGGAAGCCAGAGAGCCAACCCCTGATGAAAGAGCCCAGGGAGAGGGGAGAGGGAAGAGGAGAAACCTCTCGGGATGCGCTGGAAGTGACTCATCTGACAGGTAGTGCCACCAGGCCGGGCTGTAATTAAAGCTCCCCTCTCCTGGTGTCTCCAGCAGAGCATATGCCAATCATTCCCCGTGGCATTTTCACACTCCTTATCTGTCAGCCTCGAAATTACTTTTTTGGATGAACTTTGAAGGTTTAATTCTGGCAGGAGACGAGGGGGGCCAGACAGTCGGCTCGCAAGGGGACAAGCCGTGGCTGCTTTGTGGGGACCAGATTTTCAGGAGATGAGAGCTGGTTTTTCCAGGTGGGACCAGGTTTTCCAAAGCATTTGGGTCCTGGCAACTCCCAGAGTGTGTTGGTTTGTTGTTTTTTTTTTTTTCCCAAATGCACCTGATGAATTGCAGCAGCTGCTTTAAAACCTCAGTGGGAGCCAAACTCCCTGAAATAGTTTTTTTTTGGGGGGGACTCACATTCGTGCAGAATGAAATGGGGGGAAGTGCATGGATGGAAAATCCATGGATTGGCTTTCCAGGGGAGTGGGGAATCCCCAGCCCACCACAGTCAGTTATTTTGGCTGGCTCAGGCTCTCAAAACCAGCCTTCTGCAGGTGGTTTGTGATGCCTTTGCAGGTGGAACCAAGGGCACTGTTATTAACAACTGATCAATGAGATTAAGTTGTACTTAATTAACAAAAACAGTTGATTGCTTTTGATTCTTCGGCAGTGATACCATTTGGACATCTGGGGTTACAACTCTGGTGACTTCTGTGGGTGTTATGCCTGAGCTGGGTGAATTTAGGGATCCAGTTCAGGTTCTTGCACACACTGATTTCTGGAATCAGGCCCAAGGAATTCTCTCCTGCAATTCCCAAATCCTTTGGGTTTCTGCTTGTTTAATGCCAAGTGATTTTCTGATTTCTGGAATCAGGCCCAAGGAATTCTCTCCTGCAATTCCCAAATCCTTTGGGTTTCTGCTTGTTTAATAGCAAGTGATTTTCTGGTTTCCTCTACTTGACTCAGAAAGGACTTGGATGAAGCAGAGCCCGTATCCCAGTCCCTCTCCTAGATTGTGTGAACCTCTGGGATTCCTCCCAAGGATTCTGGAGCAGAGCTGGGACCCCGAGCCAGCTGAGCCTTTCTCCGAGGAGGAGGAGGAGGAGGATGTTGTGAGTCCAGGGGTGGGTTTGTGTGACCCACACACAAACACTGGGCTCACACTGGCTCACCCACACCCACTGCCCTCTCCCAAAGGCCTCTCCGGAGCATCCCGTGACTCGGTGCCCAGGAATGCTGCCAGCAGGGACTGCTCTCCCGCTGGGAATTGCATCAGGCCCCCCCACCCCCGAACTCGTTCTGCACAGGATGGAGCGGGTGGTGACACCTGCCCGTGTGCCACGGGGCACCTCTGAGGGCACAGCTGCTCGCCGTGGGCATCATCCTGGCACCGGGGGTGGTGTCCTGCCAGCCCCCACAAAGCTTTGGGACCTGTTGCCACTCCTCAGGGATGAAAATTCCCCCCCAGTCTCAAAGATACCTGTGATTTTCCCAGTTCTCCATCCCAGAGCTCTGACACACCAATCTTGGGCTTTCTTCTCCTCACAGCTCTGAGTTTGCCCTTTTTATCCTTAAAAAGCTGCCTCTGCTCGGCATCCCTGGCCTGCTCCAGCCTGGCCTCATCCCGGGCCAGGAGGGTTTTCCCGGGGACACCTCAGGGATGTGCAGTCGGAGTTTGTGCTCATCCCTCACAGAGCATTGCCTGCAGATCCGCGGGATACCAAGCCTGGATTCACCCCCCTATTTTTGGGCACCTCTCCCAGTCTGCACCAGCTCCCTCCTGCCTTTGTGGCTGAGCCTTTCTGCCATCCCTGGGCTGTCCCTAACGAGGCGCCGGGTGAATTAGCAGCCCATTTCCCCGTGTGGACTGCAGACAGAGCCCCGGGTGCTCCTCCCGCAGAGACATCCCCGCTCTGAACATCTGACGGCGGGCGAAGCAAACACCTCCCTTTCCCTTTCTCACATACATTAAAGCCGGAGCGGCTGATAAGGAACCTGCTAAATTTATTAATGTCCAATTTATACAAATCTGTCCTGGGAGCAACGTTGGCCTTCACCTTTATGTTGCTTTCCCACCCTCTGGGTGCTTGGGCTGTGCCTCTCCTTAGACGGAACAGGACAATTCCCTTTTATCTCTCTGTGAAGCTCAAGGTCTTCCAGCCTTTTCCTTAGCAGAAGGGCTCTCTATTCCAGCTTTTTCTCTGTCAGAAGGGCACGCCATTCCATCTTTTTCCTTAGCAGAAGGGCTCTCTATTCCAGCTTTTTCCTTGGCAGAAGGGCTCTCCATTCCAGCTTTTTCCTTGGCAGAAGGGCTCTCCATTCCATCTTTTTCCTTAGCAGAAGGGCTCTCTATTCCAGCTTTTTCCTTGGCAGAAGGGCTCTCTATTCCAGCTTTTTCCTTGGCAGAAGGGCTCTCCATTCCAGCCTTTTCCTTCAGCTCTTCATTCCCTTCATCTCCAAGGGTTTCTCCATCAAGGGTGATTAAAAAAACACATTAATTCCAGGTGAGATCCCTCAAAACACCCCTCTATTTCTGCTGGAAACGCTGACCCTGGGATTGTGTCACCCACATGGCAGTTCCTGGTTGTCCCAGGGCTGGATAATGCACATGGATGTCTCTCCCCTTCCAGTTTCCATCTGCTCCAATCTGGAATGCTCAGGTTTGATCCTGACCTAAGCTTTACACCGGGACAACTTATCTCCAGGTGGAAAACCTTGGTCTCAGGAGTCACCCAACAAGCTGTGGGAAACCAAGAGGACTCAGCCAACTCTAAATCCGCCTTTAAGAACCTCCCAGTGCAGGGGATGGGAAAAAAAAAAAAAAGGAGCTGAAAAGAAAATATTTTTCAAAACTGTTTGACCTTTGGGAAGAAATCATTCCAGAAAAGAAAATATTATGGTATAGAAGGAAACAGGCCTGTTTTGGCCAGACTTTGCTGAAATAAAATCCTCTGCCAGCCCTTGGGTAGCTGGTTTTGTGCTCGGGGCTGGGAGAGAATTCGTCCTTTGCTGTTTATTCAGCTTTGGATTTTTGGGAAACGTCAACAGCGTGGGGGGGGGGCGGTGGAGGGGGGGGTGGTTTCTTTATTTTTGTTTTCTTTCCTTTCCGAAAGAGTTCGGAATTTCAAAATGCTGCAGCTCTTCCCAAAACGAAGCAGCTGGTTGTTGCTCAACTCCCTCGGTTCCTGCTCCTGCCTCCGCCCTCCCGATGAGTTACACGGAGGGTGTGACATTGCGGGCTGGGGCTGATCCCCAGGTGCTGCAAAGGGCCACTTCCAGCAGCTCCTCAATCCCTCTGTCAGCTGGTAAAGCTGGCCCTGTTGGAAGGAACATCCCATTCCTTTGGCTCAGCATTCCGAGGTGCCGTTCCCGGCAGAACCAGCTGCCAAAGCTGCTCCCGACCCCGTGTTGTTCATCCACATGTTCCTCACCCTGGCCTGGTGGAAGGCGTCCCAAGTGGAGTGAGATGGTCTTTGAGGCCCCTTCCGACCCCAACCCACTCCAGGATTGTGGGATTTATCCCAGTGGGAATAAGATCAAGCTGCAGGTGGCTCACACCTGAGGCACTCGGGCTTTCTCTGCGCTCCCAGCAGAGGCTGAGGTTATTACCGAGAGGTGAAAATGAGATAATAACTGATGTCTCAAGGGTGCCAACCACCCCAGTCTGGAGTGATTCCTTATTTCAGGCCCATCATAATTCCCTGGTGACTGCGCTACCCAGAGCCCGGTGTCTTACTTGCATTTATGGCAGGTGATTATAGAAAATACAGTAATTAAATAAGCACTTCGCCCCGGTAGGTTTGGCCTGGGAAAGAGTAAAATTAGACGAGGCAGCATGAGCTGTTCCATGGTGAATCTGATTAATTTCACTTTCTTTTCTGCAAACATATCCCGTAATACTTGGGAGGAGGAGGAGGAAAAGGAGGAGAGGGAGGAGGAGAAGGGTTCTCCCAGGTGATTTGGAGCCCAATAGGCTGGACCAGCCGGTGTGTTCCTGAGCAGTCCCATTTCACAGACTGGGATACGACACCTTGGCGGGGCAGAGGTGGCTCCAACAGTGAGGGATTTAACCAGAGCAGTACAGCAGGTCCATGGAAAACCATGGAGAGATCTTGGATCGGGCTCCAGCAGCTGGGAAATGCCACCTTTCCCTTTTCCCCATTCCCTTGGCAAGGCAATAGTTGGGATTCCAGAGCGAAACGGGTTCTTGGGGCCACTTATTTATGATATTTTTGTGATGGTATCTCCAGTGGAAGTGTCCAAGGCCGGGCTGGACGAGGCTTGGAGTGACCTGCTCTAGTGGGAGGTGTCCCTGCCCACGGCAGGAGGCTGGAACTGGGTGATCTGTGGGATTCCTTCCACCCCAAAGCTCCCTGCTCTTCCCCCCCGTGTTTTGCATGCCGCGCTCCTCTCCGGCACAACAATTCCCAGCAGAGCCGAGGCCAGGGGCTGGACCTGCTCCAAGCAGCAGGAACCTGCAATTATCCAGGCATCTCCGGGATGCCATCAGGGCAGGATTCCCTTTGATGGAGCGCCGTATCCAGGTAACCTGTTCCCTAATCAAACAGGACACCTGGGTGTGCAGGAAAGGGCACTGCCGGCCATTCCAGGAGCGTGCTGTGGGCACGGCAAACAGGAAGCCGAGGGATGGACCACTGGAGGCCACTCCACCTTTGCCCAGGGGTGTTGGGCAGGTGACGAGTCACTGGGAGCTGGTCCTTCTCCTGGCCCGGCAGTGACGCGTTGTTTTGAACGAGAAATTCCAAGAGCGTTGACGGTCCTTTTGCTTCGGGGGCGGCGTCACTGCCTGAGGTTTGTGGGGTTGAACCCGCACGGAGCTGCTGACCCCAACAGGATCCGGGGCCAGGGCTCGCCCTGCACTCGGCGTTGGAGGAGCCAGAGGAAGGAGGATGGTCAGCTTGAGTGGATGGGGAGAGCAGCCATCCCCAAACATGAGTCACGGTGCTCCAGGTCTGGAACACCCTCCTTGGTGGAGGCCACCTCTCCCTCAGCCCATAGAGGGAGCTGATGGAGCTTTGAATCACCTGGCGTGATAAACCTGGCCCTGGTGCTTACATAAGAGTGGGATGCTGAAATTCCTGTATGGCTTGGCCTCCTCGGAGCCACCCAGGAGGCCCTTTGGTGTCTCTTTGACGCGCGGCTCTTGCAGCATCTCATGATCACAGAATGGCAGAACATGCTGAGCTGGAAGGGACCCACGAGGATCATCCAGTCCAACTCCTGGCCCTGCAAAGGACCATCCCCAGGAGTCACACCCTGTCCCCCAGAGGAGCATCCAAACCCTCCTGCAGCTCTGGCAGCCTTGGGGCCGTGCCCACTGCCCTGGGGAGCCTGGGCAGTGCCCACCACCCTCTGGGGGAAGAGCCTTTCCCTGAGCTCCAACCTGAACCTGCCCTTGCACAACTCCAGGCCATTCCCTGGGTCTGTCCCTGGTCCCCACAGAGCAGAGATCAGGGCCTGCTCCTCCCCAGGAAGTTGCAGGTGCCATGAGGTCTCAGGATGCTGGTGCAGAGGGTTGGACAAGGCAAGTGAAGGTGTTAAAGAGATGCCACTCAGGCTCAGGGCAGACTGTGCAGGGCTCCCTTCTCTCCCTGGGTTTCCCTCCTCTTCCTCATCTGCTCAAGAGCTGAACCCTTGGCCGAATCTCTCGGATTGGGACCAAGGAGGGGAGATATTCCAGACATCAGGAGCGGAGAGGTGAGTGGCATCGTGCCTCTCATCCCCGCCGGAGCGTGACGTGATTCCCTCAGACAGGGCAAACACTCAGGTTGAGACTTGATGCAGCAACCCCAGGAGCTCTTCCAGCAGATTCCCTCTTGGGCCAGCGGGCAGGGAGTTCAGTGGGGGCCATCAGAGCTGAGCCAACCCATCCCCAGCTGCTCCTCACGTGGCGCTCTGCACCACACAGGGGGGACAAGGGGCTTCCCCAATCCCCGGGGGTCGGTGCTCCAGCCCCTCTGCTGCTCCCAGGAGAGCAGGGAAGGGCAGACATCAAAAGCTCCATGGGAGCATCCGAAAGCTCATCTGAAGCTTGCAGACCTTCACTGCTCAGCGGGAAGTTGGAGAGGTTTCAAGCGCCCTCATCCCACCTCCTGGCGCTTCTGTTTCTGGTTAGGGCCAGCCATAACCACAAGAACAAGCTTTCTCACGGTGTTCCAGCACATTTCCTGTTGGTCCTGGAAGAAAACCGGCACAATGTTTGAAATGAAGAGGACGTCGAGCCTTTGGAGAACCACAAAGGCTCCAGTTTGGAGCCGGGCACGGGCTCTGAGCGATGGTGAGGGGTGAGGGAGTTTATTTTCTTAAGCCACTCTGTGCCATAACAGTGTCTCCCACTGAAAAAGGAGAGTTGATTTCGTCTTCCAGGGAAATGAGTCACGGTCCTGCAGAGCTGCAGTGGGACAGGAGCCATCCCGGGATGCTGCAGGAGACTGGGATGGAACAGCCTCGTGCAATGGGTAATTCTGGAGCCCACAGAGGGTCAGAGGGTGGAAAATACAGCTGTGGGGGGAACGACCTCCCAATCCTTTCTGACTAGAGGGTGTCGGGCTGCGTGAAACGAAGGGCCATGGGAAGAGCTGGTTGGAAAATCGTGTGTGTGTCAGTGTGGGGAGGGCATTACATGGAAACATCTCACTTTGGGCAAGGAGACAGCCTTTGGAAATGGTTTCATCAAACTGTTTATGTCGGGGAACCACGTGGGGGGGTGTTTTTTTCCAACACGAGTTGAAGTTTGTCTGAGCCTTGCCGGGATTGCTCTTGCTGTGGGAGATGTTTGCAACCAAATTAAATCAAAGCACAGCAGGAAACCCTTGGGCTCAGATCACCCTTGGGCTCCAGAGCCCTTGGAGGACCCTTCTTGGGATCACCCAGCCAAGGAGTTCTGGGACACCCAGAAGGATCAAACCCACGGAGCTGGGCTGCGATTTGACATCATCTCCCCACGAAATGCAGATATACTTTACTTTCCCTGTTTTATCTTTGCTAAGCCTTAATCACGGCGTTGCTGCAATTCCTGCCACGAGGTTAAGCCAAAGGAAATCCCCGGGTCAGGTCACCCATCAGCTGTGCTTGCTTCTCCAGAAGGAATGAACTGGGATCACCAGTGGGATCTGAGCTAGAGGTTTGGGTGGGAGCTGAACTCTGTGTTGCCCCTCAGACGTGGCAAGCAGGGAGGGTGCAAAGATGGTCAGATTTGTGCTGTTTCAGGAAGGTTTTCCACATCCCACCTCCATTCCTTGAGGAATCGTGTCCAGAGAAGTCAGAGCCCTGCGCTGGACTCTGACTGGGAATTTGGGTCCATTGTGTGGTGAGAGGGTCAGGTCTCCATCGCTGGTGGTTTGAGAGGGTTTGGAAAAACACTTGTGAGGGATGACACAGGCTGAGCTGTCCCTGCTCCGGGGTACAGGATGATGTCCTGCATTCCCGCTGCCCAGGAATCCCTTTGCTGCCCTCCCTCTGCTCCGACTGCGAGGCAGCATGAGGGTCTCACCTCTCCTGCCATGACCCTGAGCTCCCTGGGGATGGAATCCCACCTGACCCCCCTCTGTGTGGAGGGCGATTCTCCAGCCAGGCTCCTGTGGGCTCACAGGGGAGGGAACAGGACCAAGACCACCCTGGGGCTCACGGCCTTCCTTGGAGTGCATCCCAAATCCCTGGGCTGGTTTGTCACCTGCAGGACCACACACCCTCCCTTGGGCAAGGGGGAGTTCTCTGGCACAATCTTTTCTTCTCATCAGCCTTCTTTTTCTTTTCTTTTCTTTTCTTTTCTTTTCTTTTCTTTTCTTTTCTTTTCTTTTCTTTTCTTTTCTTTTCTTTTCTTTTCTTTTCTTTTCTTTTCTTTTCTTTTCTTTTCTTTTCTTTTCTTTTCTTTTCTTTTCTTTTCTTTTCTTTTCTTTTCTTTTCTTTTCTTTTCTTTTCTTTTCTTTTCTTTTCTTTTCTTTTCTTTTCTTTTCTTTTCTTTTCTTTTCTTTTCTTTTCTTTTCTTTTCTTTTCTTTTCTTTTCTTTTCTTTTCTTTTCTTTTCTTTTCTTTTCTTTTCTTTTCTTTTCTTTTCTTTTCTTTTCTTTTCTTTTCTTTTCTTTTCTTTTCTTTTCTTTTCTTTTCTTTTCTTTTCTTTTCTTTTCTNCCCTTCCTTTCCTTTCCAAAAAAACTACATTTCTGTAACACCTTTTCTCCCTCATTACCATTTCCTCCCCCGGGCATCGCTCGGAGCCCGTCGGGGTGAGTCGAACACACATTTTGACCCTGTGCCCACTCCCCTCCCTCCCCTCTCCCGGGGCCACCCCAGAGCTACCCAAGTGTGCTTGGGTTTCAGCAATGCCCAAGCTGCACATCAAAGGCAGTGTGTGCTTCCCTGTCCTTCCCTGGCAGGATCTGGGATTAATCACTCCGTGTCACCCTTGTTTGTCCCGCCCGGGTGTTCTCCTGGTTATCTCACAGCAAAACCAGCGTGGTTGTTGGTCCTCAGGGATGGGGTGTTTCTGTTTTGGGGTTTTGGGGTTACCAGGCACGACTGAGGGGGCTGGAGGTGCCACACGAGCAAGGAGAATGATGCTGTGGTGGGTTGGAGCAACCTGGGCTAGTGGGAGGTGCCCCTGCCCACGGCAGGGGTGGCACTGGGTGGGCTTTGAGGGTCAGTTTGGTGCCAGCAGTGATCCCGGTGCTGACCCCAAAAGCTGAGCTCCACAGGGCATTCTGGCTGCCCCCTGTCTCCAAGGCCAGGTTGGACAGGGCTTGGAGCACCCTGGGCTGGTGGGAGGTGTTCCTGCCCATGGATGGGCTCTGAGGTCCCTTCCAGCCCAAACCATTCCATGATTTGATGATTCCCTGATGTCTGACAGGGATGTGGCTTTGGAGCAGCACAGCCTGAGCTGGCAGCAGTGTCTCCAGGAGGATGCTGGCAGCTCCAGGTGAGGCCAGGAGAGTTTCCTGCAGGGTGGCAGGTGACGCTGGAAGGCTGTGTGGGATTATCTTTGTTCCCGAGCTGATTTCCAGCTCCCAGTTTAAATCTTCTGCACTTCTCCTCTTCCTGGAGGAGATAAGATCCTGGGCAGGCAGGGGTGAACACCCTGCCATTGCATCCTCTTCCCCAATCCGAGCAGGCACGGAGTGATGCCTCTCCCAGTGTGTGCCACGGGGAAGAGGGAGATGACAGGGAAGGAGGAGGTGGTGGCCTTCCTGTGGGTGTGTTTTCCAGAGCAGGAGAGAAACCCAGATGGATCAGACAGCAGCCAAACAAGGTGACTACGTGGTGAGGAATGCACAGGCTGTGGTGTGAGAGATGCAGAGAGCAGATACAGGGGCAGCTGGAAAGGCTTTTGCTGGCACAGACACGATATTGGCTCCCAAAAAGTGAGAGGAAGGGTCAATCTCAGCATCTCCATGAGCCTGGAATAACGTGGAGGTGGTGCAGAACTCACCCCCACAAGGCACTGGTGCAGCAGGTGGCTCAGCAGGAACTCTAAAGCTTTTGGAGAGGTCTTGAGAGGGTGAAAACGGGGGGGGAAATTAAAATAGGAAGTTGTAAAAGGATAAAGGGGTTGAGCTGAGATAAAATCCTCACACTGAGTGTGTGAGTGGCAGCTCAGAGGAGGAAAGGACAGGCGGGAGTTTATTCCAGGCCAGGTAATCCCCAAACCACTTCCTTTAGGGTTAGGAACTGGAGGCATCCCAAGTCATCCTGGAATAATTCCCCTCCTTCATGAGATTTTTGGGTGCTAATATTGGATTTACTGTCCTGGATAGGGGAAGGATGCATCCCACTGCCTCTCCAGGATTGAAGGGCTCTTGGTACTGACCTGGCAAAGCCCAGTTCCCTCTGGGACTGGAAAAAAACCCCACAGCTGTACAGATCTTGTAGGATTTTATTCTCAGGATGCCATCCCATGGCAGAGGGGGTGAGGTTGGCTCGTGAGGGGACAGCCCAGCCAATGCAGAATGAACCGATGAGATTCCTTTTCCCTGGAAAACAGAGAGCACTGCCTGCAGAGCCAGCGGGATGGGGGCTTTGCAGTGGGAATTCCCTGTGCATCGAGCAGGGGCCCTTCTCCCCTCGGGTGGTTTGGGAGGGAGGGGGCACAGAGAGCTGAGCTGAGAGGAGCAGTGGCAGAGGGGCTGGGGACAGGACTGTGCTTCCCACAACATTCCAGGAGCCCCCTGCTCCTGTTGGTAAAACAGGGAGAGGGGCCACTCTGAGCAGGGTTCAGACACAGCCCACGTGGAGTGGAGCTCACACCTACCCGGCCCCATCCGCCTTTGATCTCAAGCTCTGTCAGGAAAGATGCTTTGGCAGGAATCCTGCCCATCAGGTACCATCCACAGCCTGGATGTCACTGTGACCAAGCCCTGACAGCTCCAGGAGCTGAGGTGTCGCCAGCTTTAAGCCAGGCCTCCACCTTCTGCCCTCAGGCTGGAGGCAGGTTCCTCCCCGAGCTCCCCACTCCTCCCCAGGGAGAATTTCGGGGGCTCAGCTGGTCCCAAGGTTGTTTTACAGGAGGGGCTGCCACTGGTCCCCCTGAGCCTTGGGCTGGGCTTTGCAGATACTGATTAAATATTGGGAAGAAATTCCCCCCTGTGATGGTGGAGAATCCTGGCAGAGAAGCTGTGGCTGCCCCATCCCTGGGAGTGTCCAAGGCCAGCTTGGATGGGCTTGGAGCAACCTGGGCTGGTGGGAAGTGTCCCTGCCCATGGGCTTTAAAGTCCCTTCCCACCCAAACCCTTCCTTGATATCATGGGCCAATCTGGTGGACCATCCAAGGTCAGGATGCTGCTGAAGCTTCCCCATCCCATCCTCAGGTGATCCAAGCCCGTGCTGCTCCCAGTGCCCCCCCACCAGGAGAAGGTACCACTGGAGTGTCACCACTGCCCAGCTGTGCTGCTCCACCACCCCACCCTCTTCCCAGATAATCCCAAAAGTGGCTTCCTTGCCTCGGCTGGGGTGGGAAAGCCACTAGATGGCAACGTTACCTGCAGCCTGGCCTCATTCCCGNCCCTGGGCAGGGAGGGGACAGCACCAGGGGACACACACTCAGGGGCACACGCGTGTTCAGGTACACACGTGTCGCCATCTGTGGGGATTCTTCACCTGCAGAATTTCTCAGGCAGTCCCCAAACTGTCACTTGAAAGCACAGCTGGGTTTGGCCCTGGGGAGCAGATTGACCCATTTAGTGTGTCCAGCCTTTGGTGGCCAGCAGAGACCTGGAAACTCTCAGAGAATCATGGAAAATCCTGACTTGGAAGGGACCCACAGGGATCATCCAGTGCAGCTCCTGACCCTGCACAGACACCCCAACAATCCCACCCTGCCCCTCAGAGAGTTGGCCAAACCCTCCTGGAGCTCTGGCAGCCTCGGGGCCGTGCCCACTGCCCTGGGGAGCCTGGGCAGTGCCCACCACCCTCTGGGGGAAGGGCCTTTCCCAAAATCCAGCCTATCCCTGCCCTGGCACAGCCCCAGCCCTTCCCTGGGTGCTCTCACTGGTCAGAGCAGAGGTTGTTTCCCCACTCACCCCACATCCCGGGGATTGGTGTCCTTGCTGGGGCTGGGACCTGATTTTGGTGGTGCTGAGGAGGGTTTTTAGGCACGGCCAAGCCAAGCTGGCTGTGAACCAGGCAGTGCTGGAATGGGTGGCAGGCTCTGCCCTGCCCGGGAACACCCGAGCCTTTCCCTGCTCCCGCCAGGTTTCGATGCCACCACATTATATCAGGCCAGCCCTGCTACGTGAAGGGCTTTAGACTGGATCAGGTGTGAAACCCACCTTATCCTGGGCTCGTTCCCTTGGAAAGGCAGGGAAAAAGCTGCCAAGAGCCTGGCAGTGCTTTGGGCACAACGTCCATCCCACTGGCCAAGGGGGAAGTCGCTGACCTCAGTTCTGTGCCTCAGTTTCCCCATGACGTGGTCATTCCCTGCTGGCCCTAAAACAAGGAAGAGGGTGGAGGAGCGTGTGGCACACTTCTCCAAGGCAGGTGGCTGTGGGAATGCTGATTAACCTCCATTCCACGGGGCCCAGGTGCAGGAGGAAATGAAACTACGGCGTGGTGTGGAAGGACAGCCCGGCACAGAGCAGGGATGTGCTGCTCACCCCGGGAAAGGACCATGGGAGTCCTGACTCGGGGCTGGGAGTGCTCCAACAGGTCATGGAATAAACACCCGAGGACAGGGAGCCAGAGGTTGTGTCACTCCCTGCGAGGCTGGAGAGGATGGATCACGGCTGGGGAGGGAGGCAGGAGCCCTGTCAGCAGCTCTGCCCTCACTCCTGAGCTCCTCCACGCTCCATGTGGTGCCTCCAGGTGTTCAGGATTAGTTTTCCTCCCTTTTTTTTTTTTCCAGGGCTTTTGTCCCTCAGCCTCCACCTGCTGCCCTGGAAAATCTCCTGCCTTCTTCCAGCTCCAAACCTCATGGCTGAACCCTCTGAGAGGAGGGTGGGACACCCACCCCGGGGGAGATGCCCCACCAGAGCACAGGATGGGGAGATCCGTGCCAAGGGAAGGAGTGGAGGCAAGGAGGACACAAACTCCAGGTGTCTTCTCATGGCTCCATTCCTGGAGGATGCAGTGGTGCTCCCCACAAAGTCCTGCCTGCTCTGCCCTCCCCACACCCCGGCAGGGCTGCAGGTCTTTCCAGCCTCCCTGTGTGACTAACACAGAGCCGGCCAGCTCGCAGGGTGTCACTCCGGGACCCCAAACAACCCCGGGGAGCCAAGAGGAACAGGAAAGCCCAGAGTCTCCTTCCTCATCACCCTCCTCCTCCTCCTTGGCCTGGGTGGCCCCATCTCCCCTTGGCACAGACGGGAGCGGCCGCTCCCAATTACTCATGGGGATGATGTGGGGGGGATGCAGGGCTGGAAAGTCGGAGCGAATGGAAAGTGGGCACTGGCCTTGTCCTGGCACAGCTGGGGCTGAGCTCAGCCACACACCCTGGCACGGGGCCACGGGGTGGGAGGAGGGACAGGGGACACCCTGCCGGGAGCTGGGCCAGGCTGTGGGGGGACATGGAGGTGACAGTGAGATGGGTGGAGAACATGCTGGTGTGCCCACACACATGTAGCATGTGGGGGGACATGGAGGGGACAGAGAGATGGGTGGAGAACATGCTGGTGTGCCCACACACATGTAGCATGTGGGGGGACATGGAGGGGACAGAGAGATGGGTGGAGAACATGCTGGTGTGCCCACACACATGTAGCATGTGGGGGGACATGGAGGTGACAGAGACACGGGTGGGGAACACACTGGTGTGAACACACACACACACACATGTAGCATGTGGGGGGACATGGAGGTGACAGAGACACGGGTGGGGAACACACTGGTGTGCACACGCACACACGTGTATCATGTGTTGGTCCATGTGGAGCCATGCCCACACATCCAAGTTCATCCATCCCTGGGTGACTGGCACCCTCGGGGGGGTCTCTGCCCCCCAGAAGAGGTGCCCGTGGCTCCAGCAGCTCCGCTCCCCCCCCTGGGGGCAGACACAGGGGCTGGAAAACAGGAGCTGCAGCCCGAGACAGTCCCTGTTTTCTTGCCGTTTCACTGGGAAATGGACAAGGCTGTGATTTACAAACATCTGCACAGGGCCAGGAGTTGGGCTTGGTGATCCTGATGGGTCCCTTCCAACTCAGCACCTTCTGTGATTCTATTGATCTTCAGATGTTTCCACCCCTTCATCCCCTGCCGTTGTGTCCCGCTCATCCCTCTGCCACGGAGGCACCAAAAACACCCCAAAAAATAAGGAAAGAAGGAAAACCTGTCCCATTCCTGCTGGATTTTGTCAGAACATCCTCCTCCCACCGCTGGTCCTCCCATGCTCTGAGCCTTTCTCCAGCCCCAGTGAAACCACCTTGAAACCAATCCCACCCCCAGCCCAAAACAACAACCCTCCACCCAAACTTCCCAAAATCAGGAACATCATCCCTATTTCCCAACAGCGAGATCTTCTGGCACAATGACTGGACTGAACAGGTGAATTTGCTGGTTGTGTTGCCACAGTTTCAAATGATTTCACAATTTTCCCTCCCGTGGGCTGGAGAAAGACTCACTTTCCCACCTCAAAGGTTTTTTTGGAGCACTCCAATTCCCTAATGATGGTTTTCCTACTTAATCTGAGCTTCCATGAGGATGTCCATGGGTGGAGGAGGAGGGAAGAGACAAGAGAGCTTGGGAAGGCTGGAATCTTCTTTGCAGAAGGCACTGAGGTGTTTTTACAGAAAACACGTATTTTAAGGCAAATCTTTTGTCGTGGAGGGCTGGGGCTGACTGTGGCCCTGAGAGGGTGTGAGATGTGGCTCCTAAAGGTTTTCCAGGTCTCATGGGAGCCAATCCAGCTGGGAAGCCATTGGGGATCCCTGTCCCACACAGATCCCCGTCCCACACAGATCCCCCTCTGCAATATTTGGGGAAGTTCTGCTCAGCTCAAGGTGAAAAAAAATCACCGTTTCCAGCGAGTCAGCATTTTCCTCTTAAAAACCCAAACCAAAACCCTTCCAAAGCCTCTCTCTTGGTCACTTTTACTGTGCAAGGCGAGGTGGCAGCTGGGCTTAAATCCACAGGGCTGTGAACGGGATGAAATGGGAACCCCTGGAAAGCCCGACCGAGACCAGGTGGAATTCCCCAAACCAAAGGCAAGACAAAAAGCTCAGCTGGCAAATCTCTCCGAGGGGGGGGAACGTTCAAAGGGAGCAGTGCCCGTGGTGCCTCCCTTTCCCTGGCCCAGGAGGGGGTGGGATCCCCCTGGTTAACACCTTTCCCGTGCCGGTTCCCGGGATTGGGTTACGAGGCTGGGGCTGGGAAAGCTCCTCCGAAGGTCGCAGGTGGATTAAGGAATTCCAGCCCCATTCAGTGGCCAGTGAACCACAACTAATGTGGGAGCTGTTAAAGAGCAGGGGGCAGGCGGGGTGGGAGGTGTTGAATGGGAAAGGCACCTGGGAGTGCGGGCAATGTGGGCCTGGAATTCGGGAGGTGGTGAGGAAACAGTGGGATTTACCAACAAACCGGGCCACAGCCTGCTGGTTTTGTTTGGCCTTAGAATGGGGACGGCCCTGGGTGAGGGTGGCAGGGTGGGGGGGGGGGCTGTGTGTCCCCTCTGTGATGGGGATGCTCCCAGGGAGGGGGGGAATCATCACCTGGAGCAGGAGGATTGCTGGGATGGGTCAGAGAATCCATCCCAGGCTCCATCCCGGGCCGGGAGCACAGTGGGATGGGGACAGGTCTCAGAGGGCCATCCCAGACTCCATCCCAGACTCCATCCCAGGCAGGGAGCACAGTGGGATGGGGACAGGTCTCAGAGGGCCATCCCAGACTCCATCCCAGGCTCCATCCCAGGCAGGGAGCACAGTGGGATGGGGACAGGTCTCAGAGGGCCATCCCAGACTCCATCCCAGGCTCCATCCCAGGCAGGGAGCACAGTGGGATGGGGACAGGTCTCAGAGGGCCATCCCAGACTCCATCCCAGGCTCCATCCCAGGCAGGGAGCACAGTGGGATGGGGACAGGTCTCAGAGGGCCATCCCAGACTCCATCCCAGGCTCCATCCCAGGCAGGGAGCACAGTGGGATGGGGACAGGTCTCAGAGGGCCATCCCAGACTCCATCCCAGGCTCCATCCCAGGCAGGGAGCACAGTGGGATGGGGACAGGTCTCAGAGGGCCATCCCAGACTCCATCCCAGGCTCCATCCCAGGCAGGGAGCACAGTGGGATGGGGACAGGTCTCAGAGGGCCATCCCAGACTCCATCCCAGGCTCCATCCCAGGCAGGGAGCACAGTGGGATGGGGACAGGTCTCAGAGGGCCATCCCAGACTCCATCCCAGGCTCCATCCCAGGCAGGGAGCACAGTGGGATGGGGACAGGTCTCAGAGGGCCATCCCAGACTCCATCCCAGGCTCCATCCCAGGCAGGGAGCACAGTGGGATGGGGACAGGTCTCAGAGGGCCATCCCAGACTCCATCCCAGACTCCATCCCAGGCAGGGAGCACAGGGGGACGGGGACAGGTCTCAGAGGATGACAGGGACCTCCCGGTGAGGGTGGGGATGTGACCCATGGAGAGGGCTGAGAGCTGGAGAGGGAGTAGCCGGGGTGTAGGGGATGGTGCAACCCCGAGTCCGTGACAGCTCCAACGTAGGGGAGGTGACAGCAACTCCCTCCTTTTGCCTATTAAAATACCTGGCTCCTCCACCAGCCCTGCTGGGCCACGTGGCTCCACACCAAGCCCTGCACATGGGCTGGACTCGCTCACCCGAGCTGGTGACCCCTCGTTCCATCCCATTCCGAGGGGTTTGGAGTCAGGGAGGTGACAGTGTCACCTCTCCGAGCTGTCTGGGGACACAGGGGGATGGGATGGGACGGGGTGGTCCTGCCACAGCACAGCCCGGCCTTGGGAGGGATGTCCCGATGCCACAGAGCCCCTGCTGATGCCACATCCCCCTGGGGCAGCTCCCCTGAGCCCTCCTGGCCGCGCCTGAGGGGCACTTTGGCACCCAAAAGCCGTCGGGGAGGCAGCGATCTCACCCGTCCTGCTCCCCGGGAGACTCCTGGGCGCCTCTTAATAGGGCTTTAATTATACATTTACCGTCACCATTTCCCCCCTCCCTCCTTCCCTCCCTCCTTGCCCGGGATGTAAATACCCGGCGCGTGCTGCGGGGACTGTCAGCACCGCTAATGACGCCCTGCAGGGCGCTGGTGACAGCGTGGGGACACGGCAGGTGACACTGCCCCGGCTGGCTCGGCTGTGGCTCCCCAGGGCTGTCCCAGGGCTCCGCGGCTCAGGGGTTTGGGTGTCACACGCACCGGGATGTTGGGGTGTCCCCCTGCTTTGCCCCCAGCAGGAGGATGATGCCACCAGGCCACCAGGGATGGGGTGGAGGTGGCCACCAGACACCTCTGCCCTAAGGGGGGGTGTCCAAGCTGCAGGTGTCACTGCCCTCCCTCATCCCATCCCTGTCGGAGCCATCCCCACTGCTGCTCAGGTGGCTTTTCCAAGCTTTTCCCATGAAGGGATTGGCCCCACGGGATCAGGGAAGTGGAGCTTTGGCTTCTGCCCTTCCCCGCTGCCAGGCGAGACCCCAACTCCTTTATCGAGGCAAAAACTAACAGAGAATTTCTCTTTTAAGCCTGGGAATTCGGCCCCAGAGGCTTCAATAATTCCTTTTACACGGTACACGCAGAGAACAAATAAAAAACCAAGCCAAAAGAACAAGCAAACAAACGAAAAAAAAAACAAAAAACCAGCAATAGAAGAGGAACAATTTCCCTCACCACTAATTTTCTCTCTGTTAATTAACGAGAATGTGGGGTCACTGATTAGGATCTCTCCAAAGCCACAGGTCCTGGCTGGGGACAGCAGGGCTGAGCCTCTCCGGGTCCCCTGGAGCTTCAGCATCGGGGGGGGGCAGGAGGAGATCCCGGGAAGCTCTTGGATTTGGGGAGTTGTCACCCCCTCTGTGGGTCTGAGGGGACATTTTTCTCCGAGGCTTGAACTGAGTGTTGTGCCTCTGGAAATCCTTGGGGGGAAAAAGGAGCCGAGAGGGTGGTTTTCATCAGGGCTGAAACACAGAGCTGGGACATGTGTTGGATCCAAGCCAGGGAGCTTCTCCCTGCTCCCTCAGCGCCGTGCCAGGATGCCAGGGACGAGCTCTGGGCATCCCCAACCCCCCCAGGACACACACACAGCCACCCTCCCTGGCACCTCCCAGCAGCAAAGCCACAGGGGCGAGTCAGTGGCACGGGGTGGAAAACACCCATCCCTCCCATTTATTGATTTATTGATTTGTTGCTGTTTTCCCCCTTAAAAATGCCTGAAATAATTTTCTTTTTGGGAGCCCTAACCACCAAAAAGAAAAGGGACGTTTGGGGGACGCTGCTTTTTGTTAAAGCACTGAGGGACTCGGGGTGTGTGTTTGGGGGTTTGGGGAAGGTTTTGGGATTTCTCCAAACATGACAAATGTCAACAGAATGTATATTTTCCTCTCCGAGCGTTTGTTGAAAAGTTTCTGCTCCATCAGTAAAATATCACAGGCATGTTTTTTTTCCCCTCCTTTTCCCTCTGTTCACCTGCTCGTGGCTATTGCAGTGGGACCCCAAGGTCACCCCTGGCTCTCCCCCAGCACCCCAAACTGCATCCAAACCACTTCCCTGACTTGGGATCACATCATTTCGTGCCTTTTCTCCACACCAAAAAACAAGGATTCCTCTTCCAGCCTTCATTCCACTGGCCCATGGGGTCCCTGAAAAGCAGCCAGGGGCCTTTCCCGAGGTTTTTACAGTGCTTGGAGTGACCAGGGTTGGATTTCAGAGCCAATCCTGCCGTTTCCTCCTGATCCTTTACAAACCCGGGACGAACTCGCCCTGCACATTTAAATGAGATTTGTCTCGTCAAAATCACTTGAATTCACGGTGAGAATTGCATTTCGCTGCAGCGAGTGAGAGAAGGGGGGTCTTTTTCCTGGAGTCCTGGCTCTCCTTCCCGGGATTTTGGGTGTCTCCCTCCCAGTCACACCAGTTCACCTCTCGGGTTTTGTCTCCGCCACGTACCCTCAGAGCATCCCAGCAGCAGAATTCCACTCCCTGCTCCCAAGGAGAGAGGGAATGGTCTTTCCTGAGGGCACTGGGCACGTGGCAGCGGCAGGGATGGGTGGATGCCCCTGTGGGATAGAGGAGGATGAGGGACAGGAAACAGCCCCATGGGAGCAGGAGGAGGCAGTGCCAAAAACACCACGATAACCACCCCCCTCCCGCCCCCCCGTGCCCGTCCTGGCTGGGCAGTTAATGAGGTGCTAAAAAAGGTGCTTCCCATTTGAGTCGCAATCCCCGAGTTTATGAAGTTTCTCCCTTAGACACGTTTGCCTGCGAGAGACGGTGTGGGAGCAAATTAATTGGGTTTATGGGATCGAATTCTCTGCCAGGAGGCCGAGGCTCGGTGATTCCCCCATTTAAAGGCGGCATCTCACCCTTCCCAACTGCTTTGCTGAGCTGTTAAACCCTTAATGGGTCTCACTAAAGGGAAATAAAAGCTTCCCAAATGAAGAAGGAAAGGAAAAGACCATTTATGCAAGGAAGAGTCCCCTGGAAAGGTGTAGAAAACCTGGGCCAGGTCTTAATTGGGCTCCCCCTGAGGGGAAAATCCACCTCCGAAGTGTTATCAGGGGAAAAATACTCGATCCCAAACAATAGCGTGTGTTAATTAAATACAGAATAAACTCAAGTTATCTTAAATAAAAATAAACACGGGTTCGTATTTCAGGTGCCCCATCCCTGGAAGTGTCCCGGGCCAGGTTGGATGGGGCTTGGAGAAACCTGGGCTGGTGGGAGGTGTCCCTGGGGATGGAAAAGATGATCCTTAAGGCCCCTTCCAACCCAAACCGTTCCTTGATTCGACGATTATTTAACTGTTCGCTTAAAAAGCAATAAATTCAAGTTATCTTTTTCATCTCCTCCACCCATAAAGGAGCAATTTTGCATCACTCCAGCACAGGGAGCAGAGGAAGGGAAGGGACAGGGGGGGGAAGAGCATCGAGTTAGGGAAATGACGGGAAAAAAAATAAATATAACTAATTTTTAATACTTTTTGGAGCATCCCAAAGGATTTTTTTGGGGCTGGCATGAGCAGACAAGATGCTTTTGCTCAGCAAAGGGTTCAGCTCCTTTCCAGCCTCTCCAGCTCTGGGCACTAAGGGAGATGGGGAGCAAATGAAGGCTAAAAAGCCTCTTTAACTGGTTCTCTTGTCAAATTAGCAGGGCAAGGCGCTGAGGGCTGGGCTAATGAATGGAATAATTGATTAAATATGTCATATTTCTGCCTCGCAGGTTCACACCTTCCCCAAAGGTTTCCAGATGGGGCATAATTATCCCCCGAACTGGCTTCACACGCCGGGGCACAAGGGGAGGAACGGTGACATGGGGAATTCAGACAGCACAAAATTGCTCCCACAATTAATCCCAGGCACTTAATAAACTCCCCAGAGAATAGCTGGGATGGGGGGAGACCCTCCCGGGGTCTCAGCGGTGACAGAGTAACCTCTGGGTTTGTGGGGGAGCAAAGTCTGCACTGGGTTTGCTCCTTTGCAAACAGGAATTGGGGAATTCTCTGCTCTGCTCTGATCCCTCGTTTATCCGTCTCGGCAGGGACGAGGGCTGGGAATGGAGGGGACAATGATCCACTGCTCATTTACATCAGGGTCCTTTGCTTTCCAGCCGACAGTCCCCGTGAAAATCCAACCCAGATCTGCGTCCTGGAAAATATTTGGAAGTTCTGAACCAAAATATTTGATTTATTGAGGGGGGATGAGGCGGGGGGTGGGGGGAACCGTGGCCTCTCTTAAGGATTTTGTTTGCTTCTTTATGGTTTCATCTCAATTCAGAGAGAGGATGAAGCAGGGAACAGATACGGGATGTGGTGATGGCTCTGACCGTGACTGTGGTGTTGAGGAAATGCTGATTTCCACCCCCTGGATGGTGATTTTGGTGGTTCCAGGCTGACCTGCACCCACGGCAGAGCCTCTGGAAATCAGGAAAGCCCCCCAGGCCCTGGATGGGAGCTGGGCTTGAACCCTCCCAGGCCCATCCAGGCTGGTCACTGAGGTTCCAACCTCCAGGATGAGCCGGTTTTTTAGCACCTTTTTGCAGAAAACACCTGGATGTGTTGGAGCAGAAAAGTAAAAGGGGGAAAAACATGGATGTGAACTTTCTCTTCCCTTGTGCCCCCCTGAAACTGCCCCATGGAAGTGGAGTGCCAGACCCTGCTGTGACGCCGCTGTCACCTCCCGGCTCTGTGTCCCCTGCGCCTCCAGGTCACTGACTCACCCCCCGGGGGGAGCGGCTCCTGCTGCTCTGGGGGTGTCTGACACCACCCAGGGCACCAATCCAGGTGCTCCGCTCTGGGGCAGGCCCAGCCCCTTGGGATGCAGGAGCGCATCCTTCTTTTCCCCTGCTCCATTACCTTCTGGATGTCCGGCCCCTTCCCAGAGGATGCTCCCCTCATCCTCCCGTCCCCCCCCGGGATGACTTTTCCGGCTGCCAACGTGCCCAAAAAGCCGAGGGTGATGCCGGGGGTGGCTCGGCAGAGCCCAACTCGTGCCGGCACCCCGTCTGCCCGCGTTCCCCCGGGATGATTCCCGGGCTGGAGATAGCGCGGCTGTTCGTTAGTGTGGCAGCGGTGGCGTGTGGGAGGGCAGACGCCAGGCTGTCTGCTCCCACTTTGTTCGGCTTGTTATTAACTTCTCCTTGGGCTGCCATTAACCCAGAATTCCTGTACTTGGCTTCAGGCTTTCCCCGCGCCGCTCTATCTCCAGCGCCTAATTACAGCTGTTGGGATCTCCCTTTATCTCGNCGGCTTCGCCGGGCTGGATGCACATCCTTGCGCCCCCGGCCGCGGAGCATCCCCGGGCAGCGCCGCCGATCCCGCCTGTCCCGGCGCATTCCCGGCCACCGCGTGGGGCTTGGCATGTGCCAGCACCTTCCAGCCCCGACACCGAGACTTTGGATTGGCCCCGAGCTTGGCCTTGATTTATTTTTTTTAATTTAATACGAGTTGACTCGATGTATTTGTCTTGGCAGCGGGTTCCCCCCCTCAAACCCCAAACTCTGCTAAAACAGCCTGTGCCGCCCCTGCCAGCCCCGCCGACACAAACAGGGGGGCTGCGACCTGACCCGGGTGTGCCCCGTGCCCGTATCCCTGGGGGGCACCGGCTCCTGCCCCCCAAAGCAGCCCCTCAGAGGGTTGTACGGCCTGAACATTGATGCCAGAGGCTCATCCTGTCTCTCAAGGGAATGTGGAGCAGGTGGTGCTGTGCCCGGCCCTGTGCCCATCCCAGTGGGCTCGGGATGGGGCTGAGATTGGCACCTCGACCCAGGAGGAGAAGGAGGAGGAGGAGCAGGAGGAGGGGAAGGATGAGGATGGTGTCACCACTGCCTCGATGCTCAACCCTGGGATGTCCCACGCTTTGAGATCCCAGGGATGGAGTGGGTAGGGGTCCCTCCTTGGCATCCCAAATGAAAGCCCTTCCCCCAGGAGGGGAGTCGACCTGAGGGTCCCCCTCCTCCTGCCAGTGAGCAAAAACCACCCCAAAACACCCGTAGGGACACCGTCCTTCTGTCAGCAGCCAGCACAGGGCCCTTGGCCTCCCTGCTCTGCGACAGACATTTTGGGGTATTTATATTTAATTACGGGTATTTATTCCATCCACCTCACAGCAGAGAGCACAGTGGGGCGGGAAGGGAGGCTGGGTGTCCCCGGATCCAGCCCTGGGAGCCTCCCAACCCCCAGGAGCAGCGTCTGTGGTGGAGGGGGATGCTGGGGCTGGGGGCTGCATCCCCCTCCCACCCTCAGCGCCGGGGCGAGGGGCACCGGAGGGAGCGGAGCCGCCGGGAGCTCATCCCGGCAAGCCGGCACCCGTCCCCGGAGCCGGTGGGAGCTGAGTCACCCCAGCAGGGAAAGTGAGGAGCGGGATAAAAGCAGATCAGTGGAGGTTTCCTTTGGTAATCGCCGTCGGTGCCGGCCAGGCCGGGCTCCCTGGGGACGCCTCAGCCAGCCCGGGCAGGGCTGGAAACATCTGGATCCCTCCTTGTGCCTCTTTCTTTGCTGCTTCGCCCCCACGTTTGCCTGGGTGGGGTTGGGGAATTTTCCACATCGGTGCCTGGAGTCTGGTGGGCCTCACAGAGCTGGCAGGACAGCTTCGACCTGCACCCAAATTGAAGGCTCATATAAAATTTGGAGTCCACCTTGTCCCTGAGGATTATCCCGGGGACATGGCTCCACGCCGGGATGGAGGGACATGGGGATTCCAGAGCTAAAGGGGCCGGTCTGTGTGTCCAGCTGTGCTGGAAAGGATCCTTATGGTGTCAGGAGGGAAGGTTTTGGGAGGTTGGGATGGGGAGAGATGGCAGAACCATCGGCTACCACAGGGCAGAGCGTGAGGGGAAGGGTTTGTACTGGGACTCTCGGACAGGACACGGTCCCCGCGTGTCCCGGGGTTAGCCAGGACCTCAGCTATTTATATCAGAGCTCCTGGCCCCGGCTCGGGGCGACTCAGCCCCGATGGCCACATGGAAACATGTTTTGAAGATGGTCTAATGGGAGGGTGGGGTCGGGGGACTCTCCCTGCCAGCACCGCCGGCCTCCTGTCACTCTGCTCCCGCAGGGCTGCTCCTCCCGGGCAATCCCCGCGTCGGGGGT
>VXBX01008512.1:0-27539 GCA_013400415.1 Scytalopus superciliaris
GGGGTGTCCGTGGAGAAGTATCTGTGACTATAAGTAAAAAAAAAAAAAAAGGAACAGTGAATTAATTTTAGTAGCCTTCCATTTCTGACTCTCAGAATCAAATGCTATTTCTGTTTCCAAAGAAGAGCAAATTGTTTTATTTTACCTCCCTGAAGCAAACTTAAATATTTTCCTGTTGACAAGTGATCTCTCTTTGAGAGAACCAGTAAGGGTGGTTCAAATACCTCAAACAGAAACCTCACGTTCTGTCTTTCACAAAAGCTTGGGCAACTCATGCCCTGTTTGCCATTTTAGCAGTTCCTAATGCTACTCTGAACAGTTTCAAGGGATGTATTCTGATCTTTGACAGACTCTATTGACATAATTAGCTAGTAAATTGGAACGCATTTTCTCTGTTTATCACAGATTTTAGAATAAAAAACTCAGTGCACATGGTAACACACTAAGAAGTCAATCTCTCTTTTGGCAGGTATAAAATCTAAGACTGTGTTGCAACCAAACAGTAAGAAAAGAACTTCTCTCACCACAAAGTAAGTTTAATTTCTGGTATTTGTGACACTTACCAAAAAATAAAGATGATAACATTGTGTTGTAAAGCATTGTAATGAATAGATGGATAGTTTGTATTTGGTAATGTTTTGGTCCCATATCTGCAGAAAAGGATTATTTTTAATTTTGCTTTCTAAGAGGAAATAAAATGTATGTACTGTGTTATAAGTTTAGAATCCATTTCTGTAATTCAAACCTTGCAGCAGTACATATCTTTTTATGTAACAGAATAGTCTAAGACAATATTATGCAACCCTTAGTCTGCCTTGAAAGGTTGACCTTATGGTTTTCTCAACTGGCATTATATTTTAAAAACTCCTCTGGCTATTTCAGCTTGCTGAATAGCAATTTGAGATGGTACAGTACTTGTGCTTTAGTCTAAATGATAGAGTTTCCCTGAGAAAGTGCATGAATTAGCCAGAGGGAACAGCATTTGAGACCTTACTTCAGTCTGAAACCTCAGTTCTACCTTATTCACAGGCACAGAGAAAGAATATTTATGTTTACAGTATGACAGCAGTTTTTTTGTTTGAAATTAATTCTGAAAAGGAGAGTGGAATAAAATGGATTGCTCCATCTTGAAAAGAGGGGAGTCTTTGAAGATATTGGGCAGAGGAAGTCTTTGTTAGAATTTCAAATGGGGAGAATAACCTGTATAGAAAGATCTATTGTAACTATTGACGGCTATTGCTGACAGTTAATTAGATGTTACTTTCTGTTTGTTTGTGGTAGTAAAGGTCATTTGGAAAGGAATTACTATCTTTCAGGTGTTGATACTGTTAAATTGTGTATCGTTGCTTAATTTAAATGGTCTCTTTGTTTGTTTGTTTGGGGTTTTTTTTAAGCAGATCTTCAGAGAAGGATCATCTGAGAACATTAAATCTGGAGCAAAGGCTGTCCATTGGGTCTGATGATGAAGTAGATCTTGTGCAGGAACTTCAAAGTATGTGTTCCAGCAAATCTGAGCCTGATATAAGCAAGGTAAACACAAGGTCTTTAAATAATTTACTACATTACCATATTCAGTAGTTTGTTACATATTTAAAATGAATTTTTAATTTACAAGCTCTGCTTGAACTGAAGAAAATTATTAAATTATTTGGAAATAAGCCAAAGTCAACTAATAAATTATACATTTGAGAGTAAGTGTTCTGGTTTAACATACACTATTTTAAATTACACCTTCACCAATTTTTGCAGTGGAAGTGGAAATTTACAAGTTTATAGAATCATAGAATAGGCTGAGTTGGAAGGGGCACACTTGGATCTTTGTGTTCAACTCCTGGCCCTGCACAGAATCACACCATGTGCATGACAGCCTTGTCCAAACACTCCTTGAACTCTGGCAGGCTTGGTGCTGTGACCGGTCCCTGACAATAGCCATCTCTGCATTACTGTTCCCTGTGTTGTGTTTCATGCTATCGTTGCTTCCACTGGGAAACTGTTTTGTAGTCCTAAAGGCATAGAAAGCTTTCCCTAATATGTATTGAACATTTGGTTTGTTTAATGTAATCTCATCGGTCATCACAGAACTGGCTCAGAGCTCCTCTGCTGTGTAGGCAAAATGCAAGAGAGGATGGATTGGCCTAGTTCTTTAACAGTGGCAGAAGAAGGTGAAGGATGCTTGCAGGGCTCATAGGTTTGGGCTAAGTTCTATGCTAGAATGGATTGTGGGTGGTTATGGGAGGCCTATTGAAGCAGAGGGTCTCTCATTTTTCCTTCTGCATTGATAGCTGAAACTATTTATTCTTTTCCATCTTTCCCCCTAGTACAGCTGACATAGATGGCTGTGACTGCAGGCTGTGTTCACACTGGAGCAGCTGTTCCAAATCTTTTGAAACACAGATAGAGGCAGTCATAGGCTATTGTCCAGTTAGGCTGTGCATGACATCCTCCAGGATTTCCCTGAACAGCAGACCCATTAGTTTTGCTTTATTAAGTATTGTGTTTATTCTTAGAAGACAACCAAGTTTTTATTAAAAAAAGAAATACTGTGTTTGGGAAGATTTTTTTCAACCTATTTAATGAAACTCTTTATTATGGTGTTTTGTTTTGGGTTGTTTTTCTCAAAGAATTTACAATACTTGTATGAGTCACATGCACCAAGCTGGCAAGCTAATCACTGCTCAGTTAGTAGAGATTTACTATCTTTGAAAAAATGGGATGGGCTTAAAGAAATGGTAACCAACTTAAAATTGTGTTTAATAACATGTAAAGTCTAATTGCTTGTTGATGACAATTCAAGGAAATGTGGGTTAGATAAGGAAGGAGATAGATGTCATGTCTTTTGTTTGGTTTCCTCACCATGGGTGGAACCATCCATGGCTGGAATTTCTGTTTTTAATTCTCCAGCTGTCTAGCAGACCCTTACAGAAGGGTGCTGTTGCATGTTTTCTTTGTGTGATGTAGTTTCAGGCTGCCATCAGAGTAAGTACTCTTGCTCTTTAATTTGCCCTTTCACTTGAATATGGTCCTGCTGTCTCCATTAGGTTGGGATTGAGTACTTTTGCAGTTGCAGAGTTGAATCAGATCAGCTTGCCCCAGGTTAAAATACCTAGTTGTTAGTGACAAGACAAGGCTGAGCAGGCTCTATCTCTTATTTTCTGGTCACAAGTTTTGATAGAAAATAATAGGGAAGAAACATCACAGGAAGAGGAGAAAAAGAATATTCCTTTTTCCCATGTTCCTGGGGGTTGGAGAAAATTTAATGGGAAACTGCCCTTAAGCTCCACTGAATAGTACTACTCTGGAAACATATGTTTAATCTTCTTCTGATAATAGTCAGTGTAGAATCTCTATCTCCCATCTACAAATGTGCCCAAGAGTAAAGGAGAGGTATTTTAATTTTCTTTGGGTATTTATGAATTGCATTGCACAGAAACCATGAAAATAAAATCAAGCCTCCAAAATTTGTCAAATTGAAACATAATCTCTGTGAATAACCATTTTCATATTTTTGTTTAGATTGCAGATTCTAAGGATGAGTTATTGACATTCAGTAACTCTAAGAACATTCCTGTATTTTCAGCAAGTGGTACTAACCCAAGTAAAACAACAGCACAAAAGGTAGGTGAAATGAGTTTTGCAGTAGGATAGGGAAGATGTCATGAGTTTCTCCAAAAGAGCAATTCCTGATTGGATCCTAAGAATTAGTGCCCTGTCTATTACAAGAATAAACTGCCATGATTCTTAGGAAACTTGCTAGACATACCATGCCAAGTTTCTTCCATATGTTTTAATAGACGCTGTATTTGCTTCAGGTTTTATGTTTATGTAAAGCCCTAAGCAAGTATTGTTGACATTACATTGACATTATTAGTTATTTGCAGCAGATATGATGAGAAATAAAACCAGGGTTCATTCTTTCCCCTCAATTAATGTCATTCAATGTCATAATGTCATTTTTACAAAAGCACAAAACTTTTAAAATTCTTGATGTAAAATTGCTGGCTGCTCTGCTGTCAAAGCTCTCTGGGGCAGAAATATTGAGAAGACATGATATTACCAGAGTTGATGGTGAAAATGAACTTTTTAACATTGCTGCCCAGAGGGGGATCTGGATTCAGCTGATCCTAACAGATAGGTCCTATTTCTCCTTTCTCTTACGAAAGATTTGTATTATTTAGGCCTAACTAACCTCTTTCTCCTTGACTGTAGAGGAACAAAGAGTGACAGCATATCTAACTTTGGCACTTCAGATATCTAGAAAAGTGAATATGGTCCAATATTAAAAAACATAGCTTCTTACCATAAGTGATTTGAGACACTAATATCTAATTTCAAGAAAACAATCTTTAAGATGATGGATTTAAATGTAGGTAGCATTTCAAGTTCAATTCTTGAAATACTATTTTTTCATGGGTAGTTTGTTGTTATTTATGGCCTTGATGGTAATTCAAGCTGTAAACTTGATTTTTTTGCTTGTAGCTATAAATTTCCATTCTTCCCTTTTAGCTGTGGCTGCAGCTGTCATTTTTCAAGAGTAATGAAAGAACATATATTTTTTTATTTGGGTACCCCTAAAATTGAGACATCTGAGAATCAAATTTAAGTTTTTTTCAATGGCAATGCAAAAATGCATTATTTTGGTATTCTACGATGTTGATGATGTTTCCTTTCAGGTTTGGTCTCTAAATAGTAAGAAGCTCTCACTGAACTGCAAAAAATTGTAGATAACGAGTTATGTGGGAATGGATGGTGGGGTGGGTTGGTTGGTTGGTTTTCAGGTCAAACACTAATACTTATTTATACAGACAGTATTTTTTTCTTTATTCCTAGGATAGAATGCGTCCTCTCAGCAGCAGTCGAACTGTGGAAAGCAGCAACAGTAAATCGAAGACAGAGCTGGGTGTTTCAAGAGTTAAATCTTTCCTTCCTGTTCCTAGAAGTAAAGTCACCCAGCCTTCTCAGAATACTAAAAAAAGCAGCAGCAGTAATACAAGGCAAATAGAGGCAGATAATAACACAAAAAGAGAGATTTGGAATTTGCACAAAAAAGAACAAATAGAAAAATCCAATAAATAAACCTGCCTATCTTAAAATTTTCTGTGTTCATACAATCTCTATTGCAAAGAACCAAGTACTCAAATATGTAAATATTTTTTAAAAACAAACTGTTTCCCTGTAATGTAAAGTTTGTACAGGACCACAGTTTTATTTCTATGTACATCAGCTGGAAATTATATTGATTTAATCTTCAGAAATGGGCATTTTGCCACCTCTATAGATGGTTGGGGTTTCTCTTCTTTTATTACAAAAATTACTCATTTAAATGATAATATTCAGGGGTACCTACCACAGGATTCTGTTTTTGTATATACTGTACATAAATATATTCTATGAAGTTCACATGTTAAACTGCATTCAGATGAGTTGCACAATATGTACAACAATGGCTGGAAGCTATTGTTCATGAGTTTTAGACATGTTTTTATCTTCACTTAATGAAAAATTAATGAAATTTGGCAATAACTGAAATTATTGGAAATGCAGATCAATTGCTTTCAGCTACAAGCCATATTAAATACTTTGATTTCCCCATCATCTGCCTGCTGAATTGTGATTTTGTTTTTCCCAAGCTTCTCTTCATCTAAAATGTCATGAATTTCCTTTATAACTTTAATCTTTTAAGAAAGAGATTGAGAAATTAAAATGCAACAGAAGTTATTTTTCTCAGACTCTTATTCTTTGATAGAATTGAAGAAAATGTGATCATTTATTAACCTAGTTTTTCTTGTATACTGTAAAAACTTTTATATATTTCATTAGTGTTTTAAAAGCATCTGAGAAATAACAGTGTTTTACAGAAACAGATTTTACTGAAAAGGAATTTGAGCAAAAGCTTAATACAGTATTATCCAAGATAAAGTAGTAGCGATGAGTTACTATGTAATTATAAATTTCTGTTGTGGATTTAAAATGTAATTGCTGTGAAATGATACTCGAGTTGCAGTTAAAATTAACTCTGTCATTTCCCCACCACCACCACTGAGGTGTGGATCATGTTGCCATGAGGAGGGTTTCTCTGCAGGGCGTATTCCCCGGCCTCTCTCTGCCGGAGCTGCAGTTACATCCTTGTGATTTGTAGTAACGTGGAAATGAGCTGTTGAGATACTCACCTGTTAGACAGGGAAAGTGCAGTTTTCTTGAGGTCAGCCTTCTGCTGGGCTACCAGGAAATGGTTTGGAGAGCTTGGACAGCGACATGGTCATGCCTCTAACTTCCAAAGGAGCATTTTTCTCAAATTTAGCTTGGAGGAGGAAAGGATTACCTGTTCCCTAATGCTTCGCCTTTGTACGTAAAACAGTCATCCCAGACTCATGTCAATAAAAGTTTTGTATGGCATATTGTATTTCTGTCTCTTAGTATGTGTGTGTTAGCTCTGCCAATATCGAATGTTAGAAGCTTATTTTAGTAATCATTTCCTGCATAATATATTTAGAAGGTAACTTGCCTTTTTGCAACCACTGTTTTATTAAGCCTTCAATTTGCTGTGTGATAGTAATATGTAACCAAACACAGACCACTTCTCTAGAGGTTGATTTTTAAGTTTTATTTTTTTAATTAGTTTTTGTGCTGAAAAGTGGGATACTGCTTTTGTAGGTAGTTCTTAGCAGAACGAGTCAGCTACAAAGTGCTGCAGGTCAGAGTAGCAGGTCTCATCAAGTGGGATCCTGTATGTGCTGGAGTGGTGAGAAGTGGTGTGGTACTTTGTGGTAGCTTGTGTGAGAAGCTCAGGCTTTCATTTTGAGAAGGAACAAACAGAAAACGGTTCAACATCAGAATTTGTAATAGCAATAAATCTTTTCTTTTTTCTAAGAACTATAAGTAAATTAGTATCTTGACATGCTTCTAAGCTAGGTTTTTTCTGCAATGAAAATACACTTTGGAAATGTCTGACCTCATTTAGATCAACAGTTAGCAGTGTGCTTCTGTGTGGGAAGGTCTTGGACACTGTTCTAAAGCATGTTTTGAGACATGTTTGAAAAATGTATATTGTCTGTGAGAATCAAAAGTCATCAGTGCTGTAATGTGAGTGAAAATCTGCAGAGGACAGAGTAACTTTGATCATCTGTTCATGGTGTGAAAGCTAAGTCTCTTGCTAAATTTAGTATTGCCTTTCAATGCCCTCATTATCCTTCCTTTTCAGCCTGCTTTCTAAACTCCATCGGCGTCTTTCACCTGGTTGGCTTCTGTCTGCTGTCATTTTGTTTGTCTGCCTCAGTTCAGCACAGTCTGTGATCTCCATACAGCTTTAATCATGAGGTATTTTATATATCTCCTAACTGACTCTTCTGCAGTAACTGCAGTAACTGCTAAGCTCTCTTGTTAGGCCATGGCAGTTCCTGCCCTCAAGTGGTGAGCACATAAGCATAACAGACTTTGCTTGTAGACCTACTGATTTCCCTGCTGGCTTATCACTTGGTTTGGGGTCGATTGTGCAGAGGCAAGGCCAGGCTTTGTTCATGGGCTCAGGATTTCACTGGTGTCTTCAGGTTCTTTCTGTGATGCTACAAACAGTACTCCTCATATGTGACTTGTAATATCAGCTACTCTCATTTTGAGTGAGTAATGGGCAAAATCCTTTCTCTTCTTTCCTTCCTGTGTCTTAAGCAGAGAGGATTGAAGTGTGCTGTCTCTGGTGGGCTGTGCTGCTCCATGCTGCATTCTGCTCCCAGCTATTACTCCTTCCCATATCTTTAAGAGAGAGATACCCTGTCTACACAGAGGAGTATCTAAGAAAGTACAGGGAAGCTTCTAAGGTTGAATCCATCCTGCAGGCCACTGAGTCCGTGAAAGACTTTTAATTTAGGCTCCATCCGACTACCCTGCACTCCTTATACATGGCTCAATGTCTTCCACCAGAGGAACATGAAAGATCCTTCTCATCCACCAATGATCTTGGTAAGTGCTAAACATTCCAGCTCTCCACTTTAAGCCAGTACTGAAAATAAAAGCTTTCAGCATCTCTCCTCTTTTTGATGAACGTGGAGTAAGTTCCTTAAAAGAAATCTGAGTCCATCAGACAACATTTACCTTGGTTATTGGGTTACTGAGCATGAGCTCCAAAATTAAAAGCATAAAGAAACCTGCTCCATTGTTCAACAAAGGGAGAAACATTTGTCAGCAATAGTAAAATCAGCAGGCCTGAGTTTCTGCAGCACATCTCCTGTAATACAGCTCAGGTGATTTACAAAACACATCCAAACCCTCCAGCTTTCCAGTAAAACTGGAGAAGCAAAGCAGCCTCTGCAGGTGAAATGCCTGCAAAAAGGATGAGGGACCACTTTGTACTAACTGGGCTAAAGTGATATAACATAATTAAGAGACTTTAGAATTACAAAGTGGGTTGTTCTTCAGAAACTTGAAGTCAGAGCAACTGTTGAGGTAGCACAAGTGGGGTGTGTGTGTGTGTGTGTGTGTGTGTGTGTGTGCGCGCGTGCATGTGTACTGGGCTGTAGCATCACTCAAAAACCTCTGGTTGCATTTACAAGGGTTGTATTTTGAGATTGAACTAAGTATGAATAAACTTAGAAGAAATATTGTTTATCCTAAGAACAGGAAATGGTTTAGGAGAATGAGGGTTTTGCAAAGGAAATGTGTTACTGTATTGCATTGTACGTTGCTTAACTTGCAAGATTTTTTAGGCAGCAACTAATAGTCCATTAATAAACAATTTTATATCAGTTCTGAAGTGCTTTTTTCCCCCCAAATGTTAAATCATAGCCAAGTAACGGTGGGGTTAAAATACCAAATCTATAAGAGAAAAATGAGGGGCAAAAATCACCAGAACACTTTTTAGATAAACAAAATCCAACAAATGATGTAGTTATGAAATTACCTCCAGCAAGTAACACCAATTCAAAATTAATATGAGGAAATGCTTTAAAAGGTCCTTGTTTTCAAAGTACATTTCAGATAAATAGTTTAAACCTGCTGCTTAAACAGGGTAGAATTCAAGTCGTGTAGAGGGCATTGGGTGTTTAGCAGCTCTCGTGTAACAGGCTGATGGATTTGAGGCTTGTAGAACTGGAGGAGGTGGATCTTAAGAAACACTTTGGAAAACAGATATTTAATGAATAAAACACAGCTGGTAAGGCACCAGTTAAGCAACTACGAAAGTGTTTGCTGGAAGAGCAAGCTTGTTTGACTCCAGTAAGATACTAAGTAGCTCCCGCCAAGGACCATTATACAGCTGCTTCGTGTAGTTAGTTTGTATGTAAGATTTATGAAGATGGCTAAGTGTGTACAGTTCAAGTTTATTTAGGATATCCTTGCTTGGCCTTTGCTGTCCCAAGAGCTTCTTAGTGCTGTAGCAGCAGTGTGGCCACCCTTCTCTACTGTACTTAATGACAGCTCCAGAACTTCTGCAGAGTAATTTCACTCTTTCCAACTTTTGTTGTTGTTTTTGTTTCTTCCTAGCAGGCTGTAAAATTAAATCTCCACATGTAGTATTAAAGTCAGCATGCTCTTCTGTTTGGCCATGTATTGTACACACCCACATTTTAAGAGTGTAAGTGGTTTTAATGACAAAGTGCTTTGGTAGAAGTATTTTTTTAATATTGGGTTTGGGTTTTTCAGATATACTCAAAGCATGTGAAAAGAAAAATTCTCTTAATGCTCAGCCTGTGTTTATGAAGGTCATTTTCTTAGTTTATGGCTTCAATTTTTTTTTTAGTTTGGTTTGTTTTGTGTGGGGTTTTTTTCTCCTTTTCTCTTGTGCTCCATTTTCCATCACAAACACCATGTGCAACTTCCTAGTTTAGCTTCATGCAAACAGCCCTGGGAGCTGTCATGCCCCTGACAGCAAGAACAAGAACACTTACTCTAGAAGGTAACATGCTCTTCTCAATCTTTGCTGGGAAGGAGAGGCTGTGTGAGCTCATGGACTGGTACCAACTTACCTCCTGTTCTAGCCTGAACTCCAAAGGAGCTGAAGCAGTGGTTTGGAACTGAAAGAAATAGCATGCTCTTCTCCCACTTGCCCTCAGAGGGCAGAGAGAGAACTTGTGCAGCATCTTGCCTGGGCTCTTTGGGACAGGCAGTGTGGTGGTTGTAGCTGGGTACTGATGGCAGGAGCTGTTGCGATGAGTGTTGTGGCCCAGGCTGGGGGCAGTCAGTCAACTGACTTATTTTTTCCCCCTCAAAGTGCTCCTTCTGGGTCCAGCAGCTTCCATATATCCCACCTACTACATGTTCCTGCTGTATTTACCTTTTCCTTTGCTGAAATGTCTCCCTGTCTGTTCACTCTAGCTTGGCACCTTCTAACTCCAACTATGGCCCCCCAAACCATTAACACTACTAATTGTGCAAGTTTTGAAGCATGCACTGACTCTAATGACACAGTGATTCTTTTCTGCTGATCTTTCTGTATCATCTGGTTTATTTAGATAATAAACTCTCCCACATGGTATGTCTGCTACTCTGAATAACATTCCAAAAAAGGGTGATCCTTGACTTGGCCACACACTGCAGCAGCCCCGGCCTCCCTCCCATGCTCTGAGGACTTGTACAAAGAGAGAGCTGGCTTTGTGAGAAAAGGGATAAACAGCGTGAGGTGAACGATTTGAGGGGACAGAGGGAATGGAGATGGGAATCAAAAGCCATGCTCTGTCAATACACAGTTGTGTTTACATTTTATAAAGGCTAAAGCAAGCAGAGCTTAGTGGCAGAGAACCAGCAACGTGGCAGAATTGAAACTCAAGGCTACCCAGAACGCTCTGTGAGCCGGAGACATTGCTGTGTGGAGAAAATCAGGCAGCACGAAGAGCTGCCCCCACAGACAGAAAGGAAAGAGACCCCGGTAAGTGCTAGAAGACAAGAATAAAAGTACAGCACCAGGGACCAGGTGGGAAAAAATAAAACACATATTTCCAGAGGAAATGTGTAAAGAGGGACAGAAAGTACGTAATGGGGGCAGAGCTAGAGGGAAAGAAGATCCAGGGTGAGCTCCTGGGCTCAGCAGCCAGCCAGAGGCTGCAGCAGGACAGTGGCACAGCCCCAGCTGCTGCCACAGGATGGCCAGAAGAGTTTGGTTCAAGCCTCACATGTGCTGCCCTTGGCATGTAGGGAGGGCTCGGGCAGTGTGAGGGACCCGGAGCCGAGCGGGATCCACTCCCAGCAGGGCAGCGTTTGGGCCCCGCAGCACCTCCGAGTGCTGCCGGGCCCCCACAGCCCGTTTCACCCACAGGATTGGAGATAAATAGAATGTAGGGATTAAAAATTATGCCCATGCTTTTGATAGCCAGCAGTGACTGAAGTAGCAGAATCAGTCTGCAGTGACTGCCCCATGGGGTGTTGCAATGTGTCATACAAGCAGGTTTTTGGGGGGTTCTTTTGTTTTTGGGTTTTTTTTAAGAAAAAAATAATCTCAAACACCTGTATCACTAGAAGAATACTTTAGTGCACAAAGACAGCATTGGACAGTACCTGGCCTAACTCTGGGGCTGCCCTCGTTTTCAACAACTCTAGAATAATGAGACATCAAAGACTAGTAGCAAACCCTCCCCCCTGACAGTCCAAATATAAAACTTTTTGTACAAATATATTTTTCTTTATAGTATGCAATCACTCTTAAAATACATAATTTCCTTAGCAAAAGTTTGCAACAATATTAAAATAAATAAAATATTCTAGAGAACATTCAATGCCATAATAAAACTGCAAACCAGAAGAGTATAAAAATTAATTTCATTATTAAAGTCTACTTCTAAGAGGTTTCTTCCCTTTTTTTTTTTTCTCCTGTCAGGCCAAATCAAAAAGCATATAAAGGTGCCAGACCTATGCAGACTCTCACAGTTCCACTGCCAGAAGTCCTACCTTTTGCTAGATACTGATGTCAGCCTGCACTCATCCCACTGTGTGTGTGTGCAGGGGCGGGTTGACAGCTCCTGGGTTTTAAGAGGAAATACCAATTCTCCCTTAACTCCGGAGACATGACAAATGTTGATTAGCTTCCAAGTCAATATCCTTTCTTCCTTCATTCTCACCTACGCACGTGGCATTTGGCCTTTCCTGCTAAGTTGAAATTACAGTTGCTGCATGGAAAACAAAGAGGAGGAAGTTTTCTGTGTGCCTTGCTGATATTGTCCCTTAATTCGCTTGCAGGAAGTGAATCCGAAGAAGCTTTTTGCATTCTGATTTTTCTATTTTCCATCCAATTTTCCATTCCACGTTCAATTATTTTTTCCCTACTCTTCCTGCTGTCTTGTCCTCTCACTCCAGCAAGAACATTTCTAAAAGTTTTCTGAAACAATTATGTCAGGCTAGGCAGGTTACTTCTGCTTGCCATTTCGTTTGTACCAAATTAGAGCAGCTTTTGAAAGGAAATCTGGTTTCATCATTATAAGTGGCAAAACTTCAAAGAATGTACTAACTTGCACATGATTAACCACAGAAGGGAAGTAATTCCCACATGCTCATGCGGTCGCTGCAGTGAAGGGCTCCTGCAAGGTTCAGTCTGTGCATGGCTCCTGCAAGTTCGGAAGTGCTGGTCCTGCCATCACAGGGTGCTGCTGGCCATTCACTCCCCAGAGAGGGTGTCTGCACAGCATCTCACAGCCTCGTCTCCTGCACTTCTTCCTCCGTCTCCTCCTGCAGGGCAGTGATTTGGGGCCGAGGTTTGCGTTTGCTGGAGTTTCTGTGGTGTGCTGGGAGGAGCTTAAGGCGGTCGGCGTGGCTGATGGCCTGCCTGAAGGAGCTCTTTTCGTTCAGCAGCTTCTGAATGGACTCGTACTGCCGCAGCTTGCTGTCCTCAATCACCTGCAGGAACATGGCCCTCGGTTACAGGGGCAGGGGGTGCTGACAGAATTCAGCTAATGCAGCTCAGGGAGCAGGAAAGACAAATGAAGACATAGCAAACATCTTCTGGCAGAAAAGGCCCAATTTACAATTGCAATTTCTAACTGCAACTACCAAAACATACATGAAAACTTTAACATGTAGAAAAGGTGCCCACTGCCCAAGTTAAGAAGTGCCACCGGGCTCAGGGGTTTCTCCTTGTGACTTGGTTTTACCTCCAAGTCCTTTTGTTGAAGCCTCCAAGCACTGTGGCATTTCCCTGCCACCGCTAAACCACCTGGCTAAGGAAGTGTTAACAGCAGAAAATAGCTGTATCCCAAGCAGGGGGAGAAGGCTGCCAGCACCCTGCCAGCCCTTCTCTGCTTTCTCCTCACCAAACAAGGAAGTGCTGCTCACCTCTGTTTGAAGGAGACAACAGGTTTGCCCTGTGAGGCTGTGCCAGCCTTCCCTGTCAAGCAGGGGACAGGGAAAGATCAGGCTCCTTCACTGGCACTGCAATGCCAGCATGGCTCAGATGAGCGCACAGGTCTGACAGGAAAGAACTTTTAGCATCTCTTGCTAAAATCTGGTCAGGAGGGTGGGAAACGTCTTTGGCTGCCAGGGGCCGTGGGCTGAGGGAGAGGCTGAAGTCCAGCACACACAGAGGAGCAGCACATCCAAAATTACATAAAACCTGCCTATTGACCAGCCTGCTTCAACTTCGAGCTGTTTTTCCAGTGTTCTTCCTGCTGTGCTAATGCATCCCATCAAATAAGGAAAATGATGTTTCACTCTTAATAAAATGATCCTCTCTTATAGAACAGTGATGAAAATAGAGAGGAAGGAACCTTATTTTTAAGAACAATTGCATAACTTGCCTTTTCTTTCCTTTACTAACCATTTTTATATAACATAGGAAATACTCCAGGACTTGAGGACTTTGTCCCTGTGATTAAACACAAAAGGAATATTTACATTGCTTGTTGAAAAAATTCAGCAATTTTGATCATCACATGTTTTCTTAGGAAACCCCTCTTCCCCAGGCAGCCTCCTACTGCTCAAAGGCAGCTCTTTCTGCATTTGCAATGGTAAAGCTCTGTGAGATGCTGGGACTTTTCTGGAACTTCTGAGCCAAACAAAAATAGAAGGCTGGATAACCTACCCAATTTTGCTTCTGGTTGAAAGAGGGAATCCTGCTCCTCCAGAACATGACCCAGCCCATCTGAACACAGGTGTCTGTGACAGCTCAGGTGAAAGAGCAAACAGAAGCTTGCTGCTCTTCTGCCAGTGAGGACATTGCTCAACTGCTCTGAATGACCCCCATCAATTAGAAAACATCATTTCTGCTTGGTTCACTTTACATGCTCATCAAATGTAACCAAACAATATCAAATGAGACTATGAGAAATGCTCACCAAAAATCTCTGGCACTCCAGCATCGCCTCCAGCCGGTGTTCAGAGAGTATCACTGTGCAGTTGGCAAACGCGTGCTTCAGGGTCTTCCTGATCACTTGGGAAGTTCTGAAAGGCAAACAGAGCTGGCATTCAGACTGCAATGCACATGCCCATGGCTGTATTGGCCGTATGTAACAGTCTGGCTGTGTGTTGTAAAGCTCACATGCACAGACAGCAGTGCTCTGCAGTGCCTCAGTGTGCTGCATCTGCTCTCAAAGTACCTATTAACCAAAAGGTTAAGGTTGTGACCAGGCTTCCCTGATCCCCCATGCAGAATTACTAGCATATATTACTGAAATCAGGTTCAGTAAGAGACCAAACAAGTTACAGAAGGTGTCTTTAGATAGTGCTGCCTCACTGATTTTCTTATTTTGTATTAGAAGACAGAACAAATGAACAAAACGTACACAGGATCCAGGTGAGCACTTGGTTCATCAAGCAGCAAGATTTTAGCCTTGCTGAGAACTGACCGGGCAAGGCACATCAGCTGTTTGTGGCCATGACTGAGGACACAGCCTCCATCCACGAGAACAAAATCAAGCTTGCCTGGAAATTGCTCAATTACAGACTTCAGCCCAACCTGCCAGAAAGGAAAAAAGACAAGAAAAACTGGTGAGATACAGTTACTGCCAACTGTGGCAATGTACAGCATTGGAGAGGTTAAGAAAAGTGAAAGGAGGCCTGTTTGGTTACTAGGAGGTTAAAAAGAAATAACCAGAATTCATATTCTACAGCAACAGAGAAAACAACCCCAGTCACCACAGCCACTGTCTTTACAGCCCTGAGAGTGTTTCCATACACTCCTTGTGCTGCCCCAAAGGTCTTGTACACTTTGTTTATGCTAATGGCATGAGGGGCTTCCCTCTGGCACTGGTGACAAAGCATTTAGATGGGTGCCCATGCCAGGGGAAGCTGCTGCCTTTGGACCAGAATCCAGCCCAGGAGATATTTTCTGACTGTTTCTTCCAGTGCTCCTGTTTGCTCTCACTGGGAGATCTACACCCCAAAGCAAACCTTTCCATCTGCTACAGATCCAAACAAACTGTGCTCCTTGGCCTTATCAGCAGCATTTACAGAGACATTTTTGTAAAATACAAGAACTAGGAAATGTATGTGAGTTGCACATCTCCAAAAAACATAATAAAAATGCAATGCAACCCCACTAACTTATGAAGACCTTCCCCTGCCCCTTGGATTTTTTAATTATTACTGATCTGCAACTAATTTGCATTTCAGGGAAAACAAAAAATTGGAATTCCTACTTTGTGTTTCCATTTTACATGGAAACCATATTGAACTGTGGTTTGTGGGTACATGCTGAGTATCTGAAGAGTTCATGCTTTAATTTATAGGCAAATTAAGGCCAGAGCTTTGTTCCTGACTTCTCTTTTGAACATGTCATGTCCTTTAATGAAATTTTGCATCTAACAGCTGGAAAAGGTGCTCTCTTAAAACTGCACAAGGTCTCTTCATGTACCCACAGGGTCCAGACAGCTGACTGCACGAGTAAAATTTAGGCTCACAAGCCGATACAAGTCTGACAGATTCAGGTGCTGAAATACGGGGGCAATAAGAAAAATGAAACATCAGACAAGGCCTTGCTCTCTGCAGTTGATTTGAGGAGCATGAAAAGCTGATGCTGATCTCAGCAGGATGCTCTAAATCCACAGCAGACAACGTGGGTCAGGAATAAGCTGACAGTTAATTTCTGTGCTGTGCTCCCAAAGTTACACCAACTCACTGCCACTAATGAGACAAATTTCAAGAGCATGAACTTGGTAAACAATCCAATCACTCCTAGTAAAAGGCATTACAGCTCTTTTTCTTTTCTATTTGCTTTACACTCTTGCCTGTGCAATGAAAACCTCAGTGTCACATGTCGATTTGCCAAACTCCTTCATGATAAACCTTTAAAAATAAGGGTTTTTTCATGCCATTGTAAATGAAGCTTAGCTCTTTCAAATCCCAGCCTAAATTCACACGCACACTGGAAACAACCCTCAAAAGCAGGAGAGCTTATCTTCTTCAAGAGAGGGCATGTTAATCCATTTTTTCCCCAGCCTCAGAGAAGCAGAGAAGCAGCACCCTGTTACCTCTGCTAGAACTGTCTGAAAAGCTGCTGTCACACCACCTGAACAAAAATGTCATGATGTTTTTATTTGACGGTAAATTACTCACTGAAAGTGTCTACTTTCCTCTTCCAAACGTACAGAAGAAATTAAGATAAACCCAAGAGAGCAAGCAGAGACAGAATCAACCTCCAGGATGGGAAAGGAGGAAGATTTCAGATTAAGTCCCATACTTGTAAGTATTTTCTGATACTTGTGACTTGCAATGAAAAATGAAAATGGCATCAATTCATGGCTAAGTCTATATTAATCTATATTAATTATATTAATTCCATGTATCCTGGAAAAAGGCGTCTGCTTCCTAGGCTGCAGCCTTTCCCTCCCATAACACTCACCTGCCTTTTCCCTGGGCATTACAGACACCTCTGCAACCCATGAAGCACCATCAGGGCCAACAGGTGGCACCTGACAACTGCACTGCACGGGGATCACAAACAGAATCTGGCCCTTAAAGCTTAAGGAATTCAAAACAAAAATGTTGCTAAAACCTCAACATAAAATTAGAAGAAAACCTTCAGGCTTGACAAATCTAATATTCCAGGTTTCTTATTTTCCATGACAGAGGAAGTTCCCGTGACACAAGCAGTACATAAGCCTGAATAACTTGTCAGAGAGTGCTCCTCTTAGCTGCCTTCCCATTGCTGTGAGAACTGCAATAACTATTTATAACTAATAATAAAGATTGTTTGTAGCACAGCATTATCTTTCCACTGCACTTTTTTCCTAAGACTCTACACAAAAGTAAAATATGACAATCATTTGGCCTACACTGCACCCTTCTGTAACCACATCACCAGAGGGAGACAAATAACACTGAACAGTTTTACCTCCTCTGCAACTTTCCATATTTCTTCATCATTCCACTGCCCGTAAGGATCCAAATTCATCCGAAAAGTTCCAGAAAATATGAATACTTTCTACAAGAAAAAATATATACATGTATATAGAGAGGTAGATGGTTAATTGGAAACATTGTATAAAGCATTAGAAATTGTAAAGCATACAGGGAAAAGAATAACTTCCTGCGATTGCCAAATACAGCTTATTGCAGGTTTTTAATTTTTTTTTTAAACATTGTTCCAAAAATGAGTGATTTTAAAAGCCTTACATAAGAAGGTTTTGGCAACTGTCTTAAGAAAATCTTAGCCAAACTTGTGTGAAAACCAGCAAACCCCAAATTTCAGCAGTTTTCAGAATAAAAGATTTCCTGTATTTTCATTTTGAAATAAGCATTTAAAAAACTAGTTTTGATGTTTTAGTATGTGAAACATATTAAAACAAACAAACAAACAAACAAACAAACACACACAAACCTTGCTAAACCAAAGTGTGTGTTTCCGCAGTTTTGTTTTGAGAGAAAAAAACTGTCGGATATTTGTCAAAATTCAGGGACACTGTCCTAAGTTGGTTTTCATCAATGAATTTCCCTTTTTCTAATCAGTTGTAGCCAAGTACATATTTCAGCATCCTTCCCTGGCATTTTGTCATGCCCCAGTCCTATCTCAAAAGAGGGTTTTTGCCTCTCTCACTGTCCTGTCACTGAGATGTGACAGGCCACGACCTGGGTCACGCCTGCAGAGCAACACCCCACTCTGTGCTCTCTCCCTGCTCCATCCCACGCCCACCTTCTGCTGCACAAGACGAGGAGGAGGCACATTTCTTGGCACTCAGAACACACCTTTCTCACACTGCAGGTCACTACTCTGTTCTGCTTTCCCCATCAGTTCAGGCAAGCAGATTTAAGCAAACATCCCTCCCTTAGATACACGTTTTGTAGTTCAAAAAGTAATGATTCAGACAAAATTAACTATTTCTTTAATCTCTTTTTGCATGGGATGGATATGTCAGATTCTGGTGGAAATTAGATTCTTCAAGGTAGACTGAGTTTGTACATTTCTTAACAAGCCATTGTTTTCTATGCTGGAAGGTACACCTGCTGTTTGTGGCAGAGAAACCTTGCTCTCAAAGAATTTAAGTGTCTTCTTGAAAAATATTACCATTTGCTTGCTTTTTCCTTGTATATACGGAACAAGTACCAAGAGAAGATATTTGAAACAATTATTTTCTTCTGTCTTTCTAAAGAAAATATTTATTTAGAGAAAATGTATTGAAATGCCAGTAATTCACAGGCACATAAATTCTCAGAGTCCTGGTAGTCAAACGCTACCAAAAGCAGTGACTGACTAGCTGTACCCACAGAAAACAGCTGAGAGAATACAATTAGCAAGTGCTTTCCCAGAGTTTGGCCTAACACAATTTCCATCTGACCTAATCTGGGAATTTGGCATTCTTTCATCAGATTTCAAGGTGATTTATACACGTATTTATATGAATCATTAATTATGATTAATTAAAAGTTTAAATGTTGCAGAGGAAAATAAATTACATTAATTAATTTGCTTGATTAAGATATGCACGCCATTGCCAGTAACTTGTTTGGTACAAGAGAGAGGGAAGTACCTGATTCAAGAGCCCAGAGGAGAAAAGGAGCTGCACTGCAGGCAGTGGGATGGGTTTAAGTGCAATGATACTTTCACTGCATGGCCAGCAACACACTGACTGAGCTGCAGCAGAGGCAGCAGCACACACTGCTAAAAATTAATCACTGAAGTACTTTCTGTAGAGACAAGGGGGAAAGAGCAGACTCTTTCCTTTATAATTGTAATTGTTAATAACATTGTTAATAACTTTGGTGAGTACAGCACTGCCCTTTTCCCATGTCCTGCAATGGTTAGGTGGCATGAGCAGGGCGACGTATTTGCAGCAGGCTTAGGTTCTTCCAAGCAGTGGGTGTGGTGGAAACAACAATGCTGTGGAAACAGTGTCAGACGTGGGTTTGTTCACACTGTGAGTGCCATACATTTAACTAATGGAACAGGTATTTTCATTTCTCAGTGGTAAAGAAGAGTTAACTGAACAAACCAGTTTTAAAGAAGATAGGGCTGAATAACATTCCTGCTGAAGTGCAGCAGGCACAGCAATAAAGGGAACAACTTTCTTCAGAAGCTGCTGTTATTTCTAATAACTGTGCTTTTGAGAAGCAGGGCACTAATAGCAAGCTATTCCCAAAAGCAGGGTTGGGGTTTGTTTTCCCCCACAAGGTAAATATTTCATTGTCCTGAATTCTGGTACTTCTCTTTCCATTTCAACACCTCCTTCCTCCAGCTCATTAGAAACGACATAGGGTTCACTTGAGTAAATACCATGGGAGTCACATGGCAGTTTAGAGTCTACTTAAAGAGAAGCAGAAACAAACCTCTCCACATTCTTAAAAACTAGAAGGCTAAAAGTGAAAAAAAAACCAAAACCCAGAAGTGAATCCCAAGGACTTATATTATTCAGAAACATGGAAGAAGTAGAAATAAGGAGAGCATTGGAAGGGGGAATGGATAGCTGGGGAGACTTGCTGCAAATCTGGAACCATTACCTTCTAGGTGACTTGTTCAAATTCACACAGGATGATAGAGGGTGTGATCATACAACAAATAGTTTCTTAGACCTAATGTCCACTCGCAAGCAAAACACATGACCATGTTTATGTTCTGACCACCACAAATACTGTCATCAAACCCTCTGAAGGGCATTAATCCCCACCAGCAGCTACAGCCTCTGCATATCAGTTACAGCGTGGCAATAAACTTTGTAAGCAATTTAAGTGTTACGTGGAAAATCACGACCCTGTATCTGAGCAAATGCATACAGAAGAGTTAAGGATCAGTTGACAAGAGGCTGCTAAGGAGTGAGAGTATCTTGGCTGTGACTAGCAGCTGCTGCTGCTGCAACCTGTGTGCAGTTCCTCAACAAGATCCATGGACCCTTCTTCCCACATGGTCCAGGGCTGGAGAACAAATGCACCATCAGCTGGAACCAGACAGCAGCTCCAGGCACAGAGAATTTCGAGTAACAACAGCATGACCTCCATGCAGCCTTCTGTGCTTTGTCTATATTACAACAGCAATATCAACACAAAACAAAATCAAGTTACCATGTGAATACTTTGGTATTAGCTGCAGAGTTAGAGGTTTTGTTTTCAATAAGTGTCCTTTAGGGACTTTATATTGACATTAAAATATTGACAGACAAGAATAAGAGCATGGGAGCAATAAAAACCTGAAAGTTTTTTGGGACCTGTTCTGCAAAATTCTCCCTTGAAGATGCCAGAACATCTGCCTCCCATAGAGCTTACTGGTAAACGTAAGTGCTGTGCTCCTGGCAACACAGAACCCATGATGCAGAAGGCAACCTGTATACTGCCCAAAGTAAGCCCATGGGGTTATTAATTACTGTGCCCAGGTGCTCTGTATATGGGTTTGATGCAGCAGACACTCCCCAGTATGGGATGCTGACTTGTCCCAGTGCTCTGCAAGAGCTCAGCCTCTGCAGGACCCTCTGTGAGGGCACCCTGGGGAGGGGCACTGCTCGGCAGCTGCACCGGGCAGGAGTGTGCAGGCACACCATGAAATAGCCAACCCCATGACCTCCAAAAGAGAGCTGCCCTGAAGGGTATGAGAAGCAGTGCTAGAGACAGGCAGATTCAGTGAACAAAGCTGTTGAAAAGCTGAACTACAAAGATGTAAGTTGTGAAATTTTACTTCTTCAGTAAAATAAAGGAGCAAAACTGATATTTTTTTTTTCTTGGTCAGCTGGCAGTCCCACAAACTGTAGTAATCTTATACTCCATGCTAAGCTTGATTTTAAACCTATGTGGAGTATTTACATGCAGAAAACAGTGTGAGATCCTCTAGGATGTGGTGGAATAAACTCAAGAAAATATCACAAGTCAACCCCTTCCTTGGAGCTAGCAGCACCTCAGGGTCTTAGATTTCTCATAATTTATTTTAATGGGAAATTGGCTGCAGGTCCCCTGTTTCCATTCAAAGCCAAATTTCTGAAGGCATTTTCTCAATATGACTCCATTAAACACTTCAGGAGACAATCTGCATCAGGACCTGTATGCAAGAGAGCCTCATCCTGAAAGTGTAGTGGTCAAATGCATGCAGAGGAGTCATCAGAAAGGTCTGGCCAGAAAGAAGGGCTGATGGGTGCAAAGGTCCAGCCTGGTGTTGCTGGTGCAATGTCCTGCAGGACAAGGACAAACTACCTGCAGGAGCAGTGCTGTGGGCAGGCTGTGCTTCAGAAGCGCAGCCATGTGAGAAGGTACAGGAAGGAACTTCCTTGTGGGTGCCTCAGGAAACATGTTTTACCCCTTCACACCACTACAAGGCACAGACAGCCAGATTTCAGATACTGAAAGAAACAGGGGGGTTTTGCCTTTGCTCCATCTCAGCGTGATCCCTGACCACCCTCAGGTCATTCCAGCACAGCCCGCATGAAGCAGACAGCAGAGCCTTAGAACCATTAAGTGTGCTATGCAGTTGTGCATCAAGAAGGTTCCCACAGAGGAAAAGCACTTCTTTTCTACTGAATTAAGAAACTTAGGGTTAAGGAAGAGGAGAGTGTTGGAAAGTTTTCAGGAGGAAGCATGCCTCAGGTAGAGCTCCATTCTCCATTTGTTGGCAAAGCCTCTCCTGGAGACAGCGAATATCCAGGTGTTGCTGCAGGTGAGCCTCCCAGGAAAGGAAAGACAACTTTTTTTTCCATTCTGAAGCTGTAGGTGAACGGCAAAGAACAAAAGGCTCCCTCTGTTCTGCTGGGAAAGGCATGGTGGCATATGAAATTTCTCTTTCCTGCTGGGAAAGTGCTGCTGAAAACTTCATTTTGTTCTGAATGTGGGAACTTTTGAGGCATAATGTGCAGTTCTTTGGCACAACTTTGGGACAAGAGCTGTGAGCTGAAGCATGCAAACAGGCTGGCAACTCTCATGACCTTCCAGAGAATGGAGGGCTGGGATTATTTGGCATTGATCCATGTATCAGGGACTTGCAAACCGAACTAAATGTCTAATTCTAACAATGAACTAACAATGCACTTCACTAGCAGAAGGGCAAGTTAAACTGCTCATGCAATAAATATCTCCTGCATTTTGCTGATGGCTGCAGAATATTTTCTATACCATTAGTAACTCTATAGTGAATAGTCAGCTATGAGAATTATTCCTCATATTTTTCAGTGGGACAATAAGACTACCTGGTATCAAGCATTCTTCTCAGTCCATGCATTGCCAAGGACAACTGGACACAGAAAGCAAAAACCCTGCTGGGCAACCACATCCCAAAGGCAGAAAGGATTGAGAGCAAACAGATGACTATGGGAGAGAAAAGGAAGCCCCTTCCAATACAGAAAGTTATACTTGGCTATATAGAAACATTTTACAGTGGAAACATAGCTGGTAAAAGCATCCTGCATCCTAAACAGCTGTGCTTTGGAGGACAGCTCTTTAACATACCTGTCCAAACTAACTAGATGCAGCTGCACATGCAGTTCACTTGCACAGCTACCTTGATCTGAAGGGGGCCTTATTTTCATACTTGCAAGCAACCATCACACTGCAGAACTGAAACAGTTATAATAAAGAAGTAAAAGTTTGAAGGAATAGATAGATATGAAAATGTTGACGAGAGGACAGGAAGGGTGACAACAGGTCAGCTCTCACAGGTCAACTTGCTAAGCAAGCCTCAGCTCAGCAGGGAGCATCTGACTGGTAGAGCTCAGGTAAGAAATGAATCAAAGCAGTGGAGTCACCACCACTCTGTTGGGCTTGTTTTGTTGAAGGTAATGTGGTAGTGAAGAAAGGGTCTGTTCTGGCAAGATCAAAGTGCTAAAAAATTGCTGCATTTAAGGAAATTTCAGAAAATGATTGTGAAAAATGCACAGAGAGACTTGTGCCTTCTTTGCACATCTCCTTTAAATAAATGCCACTCAGGCTACTGTGGAATAACACTATTGAAAGGGAAGCTTTCACAGCTCAGAACTGATAATCAAGTAGAAAAATTTAATTCTGAGTCCTCCCTGTGTTTGCAAAAAATGGCATTAAAATTGTGCAGTTCATTCCTTCAGTTTTCATCCCTGCCCTTGCAATGAGCAATCACCTTTTAGTGTTACTGTATGCAGTCAAAAACATTCATTTTTCAGGCAGATAATCCATGGCTGATACAAAAAACTGATTCGGTGGTGGGGACATTGGCAGGGAACTCAGAAGCCCTAGGTTTAATTGTTTGCTATCAGCCTGTCAGGGCAAACAGGCAATGTACAGTATCCAGATGTTAACCATAGTATATGATTCAGGGCTTCAGAAAACAGTATCTGAGAACAGTGATTATATTTTTTTATTCAGGTGGCACTATCTTATTCTGAATCAACATGCAAACAGTCTCAGAAGGGCAGGGATAAGCAGGTTAGAAACACTTCTGTTTGAGTGTGCTCTATCTTCCCATTTCTAGAAAAGTTCTGTGAGTGGCATAGAAACACAAAAAAGGCAGAATTTGCTATGAATCATTGCATCTGTCCATTCACCCATCCATCCATCCATGCCACTCCCCTTTTCACAAAATTTGTGTTATGTTGGTTTCTCAGCATACAAATAACAAATTTCCATCTCGAAGGTAACTATGCACATATGGATATACAACCAATGAAAATAAAGGCACAAAAATATACAATAATCTCATTACCTGAGGAATCACTCCAAATGCCTTTCTCCATTGCTGCACGCTCACTGTGTTCCAGGAGACTCCATCAATCTCGATATCCCCTTCTGTATCCAGCAGTCTTAAAAATGCAAAAAGTAAGGTGCTTTTTCCTGAGCCTGTTCTTCCTAACAGGCCTACCTGCAATACAGATCATAAGAGCCAACATTTAATTCTGTTTGTATACTAATCACAGACTAGGGCAAAAATCCTAGAGATCTCATGAGTGAAGAACAGTCCTAATGGATCTTGACAGGATAGCAAATGTCATTCACTTAGGAGTGATGAAAACCTATAGCAAGGGCTGAACCAAACACTGATTTCTTTGCTGTGTTAAAATTAAGTAAGATGAACAATCTGATAACCTACCCTTACCTGAAGGTCAGAAATTTGTTTATCTGTTATCTTGTACTGATTAGTCCTGCTCTTTGCGCATTTTCCCTTTGCTTTGCTATGAAGCCCTCTTCAGCAAAATCACATCCAGCAGACAAAAACTAAGTAGGGAGTGCACTTGAATCACCCTAGTGAGCTACTCCATTTTCATATAATTGAAAATAGAGGGCCTAACTCTGATCACACCATGAATTTGTAGGGGGGTATCTTGGGCCTGAGGCAGTGGTTACAGCACACACCATGCCATTGGCCACTCCCAAGCAGCTGTGCAAGTCCTCAACCTGCCCAGTTGATGTTGACTTTCCTTACCTCTAAGGTAGGAAGAAATATAATACATAGGGCTTTTTTTTTAAAAAGCTGTTTTCCCCTTGTAGGGTTGCACCGACCAATTGCAGGAGCAAGCAATATCTGCAGTAACCACCAGCAAACACTGAGGATGGTGCCTTTGGCAGCATCTCGGTTTACATGGCTAATGATGTTCTGTCTGAGTGCAATCTGCTTTTGTAGGGAGACCATATACATCCAGGGGTAAAGAAGGGGATTCTTCCTGCTGCCTGGCTTCCCTTTGGTAATAGTGCTTTGGGCATCCAAACCAGGTGAGCAGTCTGTGCTTTGTTGCACCTACCCCTATCTACTCATTATGTAGATTTGTATTCCAATCTATAAAAAGAGTATGAGGGAAGACCCAGGGAAGTACAGTCCTGTTAGTCTAACCTCAGTTCCTGGAAAAATCATGGAGAAGATTATACTGTGTACTATTGAAAGACATTTAAAGAATAATGTGATCAGGCACAGTCAACAAGGTTCACAAAGAGAAAAGGTTGTTTAACTAATTCGATATCCTTCTATCATGTGGTCACCCGCCTCATGGATGAAAGGAAGGTGGTGGATGTAGTTTGTTCTGTATTTTAGTAAAGCTTTGGATACTGTCCCTCACATCATCCTTCTGCACAAGTTCTCCAGCTGTGGAATGAGCAGGTTCACAGTGCACTGGGTGAAGAACTGGCTGCAGGGTTGTAGTGAATGGGGCTACATCTGGCTGGTGTTCAGGTATTCGTCAGGGCTCANGCTGGTGGCCAGGTATTCCTCAGGGCTCAGTCCTAGGGCCAGCTCTGTTCCATGTATTCATCAATGACATGCATGCAGGAGTCCAGTGAACCATTAGCTAGTTTGCTGATGATACTGAACTGGGAAATGCTGTTGACTGTCTTGAGGACACGAGGCCTTGCAGAGGCATCTAGATAGATTGGAGCACTGGGCCATGACTAATGAAATCTAACAAGTCCGAATGTCAAACTCAGCACCTGGGATGGAGCAACGGCAGGCAGAAGTACAAACTGGGAGAGAAGTGGCTGAAAAGCAGCCCTGCAGAGAGGGACTGGGGCTGACAACAGGGTTAACAACTGGCAGCCAAGAGGACAAATGCAATCCTGGGGTTCATCAAACACAGCATCACTGTCTGGCCAAAAGGGGTGACTATTCTGCTCTATTTAGCATTGGTGCAGCCTCACCTGGAGTGCTGTGGGAAATTCTGGGCCCCACAGTTCAAGAAGGATGTGACGGTCCTCCAGAGGAGGGCAACAAAGCTGGTGAAAGGACTGGAAGGAATATCCTATGAGGACTGGCCAAGGACCTAGGCTTGTCTAGTTTGGAAAGTAGGCCGAGGTCCAACTGAGCTCTTATTCCTGGGATGCAGGGGACGTGTAGGAATGGTTCAAAGCTGCATCAGGGGAATATCAGACTGGACATAAGGAAGCATTCAGTACTAAGAGGGTGGTCAAACACTGGATCATCTCTTCCTAGAGAGGTGGTCGATGCCCCAACCCTGTCAGTGTTTAAGAGGCATTTGGACAATGCCCTTAATAGCATGCTTTAATTTTTGGTCAGTCCTGAAGTGGTCAGGCAGCTGGACTAGATGACTATTCCATTCTATTCTATTCTATTCTATTCTATTCTATTCTATTCTATTCTATTCTATTCTATTCTATTCTATTCTATTCTATTCTATTCTATTCCACTCTATTCTATTCTATTCCATTCCACTCCACCCTACCCCTCAACACAGGAGAGCTCTTCCCTTTCCTGTTTGGTTTACATGTCCTTCTCTATGGGCCAGAGACAAAGTCTTTCCCCATTAAGGAGCATGTTCACATCTGAACCCAGGGTTCATCTCCCAGTTTGGAACAAAGCCCTTGAAAAAAGGATCTTTGTTTTTATTGCTCTGCCCACTCTCTGTACAGTCCAAAAGTATCTTTCATCTTCCATCCTCCATTGCTTCACGGGATTTTCCAGGAAATAAATCCACCAGACTGCAACAGCACCTGCATCTCCATGTTCCAGGAATCACAGGTGTCTCTCAAAGGCAGAGTGGCTTCAGAAAGTCAGAGTTCTGCATTCAAAATTTTGGTGCCCTCAAACTTAGTAGATGAAACATTCCATTCGGGTAAACCAAGACAGATCTACCAAACCTGGTAGAGACTGGTGATATCCAATTTAGGAACAAAGATCTGTCTTGTGTCAAGGCCAGGGAGCTGTCACTGAACTTGTTTTCTCATCTACATAGGACAGTTAAAATCTCCTCTTCATCTGAGCTCCATGTCAACCTTTCTTCCCATCCCACCAAGGATGGTCCTTTAGCATGAACTTGAAGCAAAGTGTTAAATTTCTACCTAAATACCATCCTGAAAATAAAGCTCTTTCTTGAATGGAACCCCAAGCATACATGAAGATTAATTAGAGGTCTGTCAATCCTCTAAAGGATACAGCTGTTTATGGTCTGTAACACAATAATTCAGGGTGGTGCAGAGCCCTCCTCGAATGGGCAGGACGGCACCTCCACCCTCTGGCTGCCGGAGCCAGCAGAGCATTACCCTTGGCACAGCAGCCAGTATTCTTTTGTGCCCTGCCCCATCTGGGTCAGGCTGCCCCCAGTACCTGCTCTCACCAACAAGCTTCCCTCTCCCCAGAGAAGGCAGACGATTTCAGGCACAGGAGTACAACTTGGAGAACTGCTTCATACGTATTTTATTGGTGTATTCTCCTCCTTATGGCAAAAGAACATCCCCACTGTGCTTCACTGAGTTGTAAATAGCCTCAAGATTTCTAGGATAACTGAAATAGATTGTTCTTGCTGCTTTTTTTTTTTTTT
>VXBX01008512.1:27588-115446 GCA_013400415.1 Scytalopus superciliaris
AGTCAATAACCCTGCAGATGAGCTCTTTTTAAGAGACATAAGACATTTCTGTTCTTCAGGTACTTTAGATGATACTTTGTTTTGCAACGATTTCATTTACAAAACCTTACTCAAATTCTCCATTAGTCATTGAATAGGTTTCTAAAGATAATCCTATAGTTAAGCTTAATGGAAGTCAAAACAAACACAATGAAATAGTGACTTACCCTCTGCCCTGAACTTATTGAGAAGGAAATGTTTTCTAACACAGCAGATCCTCCTTCACCATATTTGGCTGTAAGGTCTTTCACAGTCATTTGGCCCCCGGATGGCCAGTTCTTCTCTTCCTTCACGTGCCTGTTTGCAATTACAAGGGCATCTGAAAACTGATTATTCTTCTGCGGTTTAATGCTTTTTGTCTCTTCTGTGGGCATGTCAATGAATTTAAATATTCGTCCGACAGACCGCATCTGCAAATTAAAACAAACAGTATTCTAACTGTAACTAATATTTAGCTATCAAAACAAATGAAATAAAATTATTCCTAATTCCTAGCCAGAACAATGAGTCTCTTTTCTGTGTAAGCCATACTATGATAAAATTTTCAAAGGAAAGCTAGTACTTGTACAGAGCTCTAGATTGACAAAATCACAGAATACTCCGAGTTGGAAGGGACCCACAAGGATCACAGTCCAGCTCTAGAGTTAATGGCCCATACAGGGATTGAACTCACAACCTTGGCATTATTAGCATCGTGCTCTAACCAACTGAGCTGATCTCAGGGTATCCATTGTGCTTGTACTACTGGCATTGGTCCAACATATGATTCCTCTTGCTTTCTTTTTAAATGGGCACAATAGCTCTTTCTACCTTTAAAAATGCATTTTGAAAACTGCTGATGACTTGTATTAACCTGATAACCTGACTAAACAAAGTATAACCAAAAAAGCAACCTTGTTGTCTCAAACTCCTTGCTCCTTTACGGGGTTGCCCAAAACCTGAAGTTCCCTGAACAATGACTGATCTCCAAAGATCAGCAGAGTGTGTGGAATTTGAAAGATGCAAAGCAGTAGCATCAAGTAAAGAGAAACAATCATCAGACAGTAACAGCTGAGTATTTATGAGAAATTATCTATAGTTTAAAAAAACTAGCAGGAAGTTCCATGATAATTAATTTTTTAACTGTAAATATATATAAAGTGAAATAATCAAGTCTTGTAGTTCATGAACTTCAGACAGAAGTTGCTAGTAGCAGTCTTGGTGAATTTTCAAAGGAACATGGGACTAGAAATGGTCCTCTTGATCTTATTTTTATTAAATGGGTCAAAGGTCAATAAGTAAATAGTTAATACAACTTCACTTCTCAGGTGGTCAGATAACATTTTTTACTTCAGGGACCACTTTGTTGTTATAACTTTATTAATTTTAAATTCTAAAAAATACTTTTTCTTAGCTGCTTTCCCCATTCATTTATGGAGGGATACTGTAGACCCAGTCACCCTTTGTCCTCCAGGACTAAAGCAAATCCATGTTTAAGCCTCTTTCTCAACATATGTTCTCCTTCTCCAAACACCCCAGTTCAAATCAAGCTTTCCTGTCTGAACAGAATGTACACAGCATTTTGGATGATGTTAAACAAGGACATTGTACAAATGCATACTTCCCTACCTATCTTAGGAGTATCTCCATTAACACATCCTAGGATCATACACTCTTTTCTTCACAGTTACATCTTACAGTCCCCCTCTGATTGAGGGGTGGTCAACCAAGCTTTTCTCTTAGACATTTCTAACCAAGGAGATCCTTACTTACAATTGAGGTTATTCTTAGAAGTCCCTAAATTCAAGCCATTGCACTTTGGTACTGAAATCTATTTCACATCTGCCATTTGAGGTCACCTAATGCCTTTCAGCTCTCAGGGTCCTTCATGCCAACACTGCCTTTCAGCTTTGTGCCTTTGGCAGATTTCTTCAACACATTTTTTTTCTTTGTTTAGAGCATTAAAAAAAGATTAAAACGAGCTCAGTCACAAATCTAATCTTTGTTGATTAGCCTCCCTACAGCTTAATACATACAGCTTAATGCCACTTCCTTTCTGTCCAACTCATTAACTAGTTTACAGTTCTTGTAATAATTCTGGTATCCTTCATTTATGTAATCCCTGAAACAGAGCCAGAGCCAGTGCTTTCCTGTCAGCAAATGAGATCTACTACATTACCTTTGTCTGGAAAATAAATCATCAAACACATTTATCAGGTTAGTGTGATGCAACCCTAATGTCAGCAAACCTGAATGACTCCACTCTATAAGCACCACATTTTTAATTAACTCTTAAAAGTACTTTATAAAGAATGCTGCCATCGGACTAACAAACTAATGGTGACATAAATGATTTCCCATTTCTCCTTCTTAATCAAAAAGTGACAGGTGTTACTCTATCACATGTCATCACCACTGCCAGCCTGTTGGGTTCATTTGAAGTGGCCGTTACCAGATTTCCAGTTCCTCATCCAGTTCTTCCTGAATCCTAGGATGGGATGTCTGGTCCTACCTGGTCTGGGCAGCATTGTTCCAGTCTGGTTTCACATGTTGAACTGAAATGTCCAGCAGCAGAACCCAAACACACTTAGTTGAAGACTCCGGTTTTAGATGGACCAACTCATGGGTGGTGATGTGCCCCTCCACAAACTACAGGAAATTTAAGGAGACCAGGATTCTAGATGGTTTTGCATATAATTCCCACTTCAGACACTGTAAATCTCATTTCTACCTTCTGCTTCACTTTCAACCTCACAGTTTAGACACTGCCCATTTACTGAAAATGGAGACTAAGCATATATCCAGATTCTGAGCCGCTTGCAAGCCTAACTATGATTTTGTTAAGTCTCTCTTTGCTATCTGCTTCTTGACCTCCAACAAAGATCTTGTTTAGGTCAACATCAAAATCCATTCTGTACAGGCTGTAATTTCTAATGTACTTTCAGAGAATGTAATTCATGCTGGTAGTCCTAGAGTCTCTAAAATGTCCTATTTTTCTCCTATTCAGGAAATAAATTTCAGTTCCTTACTTGAAGAAGACATGGCTTTCCTTAACATTCAGGTTCCTAAGTGCTTTAGTCCAACTACCTTAACTACCTACATTTCTTGTTTTACAAAAACTTGTGCCCATAAACAATATTTGTTCTCTAATCAGTATCCCCAGTATAAAATCTCTATTTAGAGGTATTGTGGAAAACTCCTTGTACATCTCTGTTGAACTGCTTTTATATTCCTTCTGCAAAGTGTTTCTACTTCATGTATTACCGTTCCTTTCTGCTCTTCAATCCAGACTGAAATATTGCTAGGCAGATTTTCTATGTGGAAGCAAATTTATACACAATGCAAGGAAATACTGGGATCACAGCCTACATCTCAGTATCCTGAAACACAGCTGTGACAGAGGTTTTAAAAAGCATGCTAACACCCAAACCTAGGGATTATAATTTCCATGTCAACCATTGTGCAAGATGGAAAGGCATGGTTATCATCATGATGTACCTGTTATCTCATTTTGGTGATACAAAAAGGAAGACCTTGGATCAGACTGACAATTTTCTCCTTGTCTGACTGTCTCCAGTAAATCCCACCATGAGCACCGTGCATTTATTTTAATTGGTGTTTGATGGTACATTTGTTTTCAGAAATCTTATCTTTATAGACATTATGGACTTTGGAGATGAAGGTCTTTCTTCACTTCATCATGAGCTGTGAATGTTTGTACAGGCAGAGATTTCCCAAAATTTCCCAAGAGGTCATACCAGATACTGGCTAATATCTGCTACGAAGCCAGCTGGACAAAAAGTCTTCCCATACAACAGAAAATGTCACCCCTATGTCCCAGCTTCCCTGACAGATTTACCAATCACATATGCATATACTTTACACAGTTTAATACTTTTAAAGCAATTCAGAAGGATGCTCTCCTTGTTCTATAATTTGAATTATGAGTAAGATCTGGGCAGAACACAGCACAAATGTCAGTAACATTTTACAAAAATATCCGTTCTTCCTTTCACAGGTAGAAATCTTCTGTCATTCACAATGACAGGTATAGTGTAGGTGACAGCAAGTTTCTTATCCATTATTCCCATCAGCAATGTGCCTGCTACATTCACATTCTTTAATCAATGCATTTAAATAAAGCAGTGTATTTACTACTTCCATCTAAAACTGTCTAAAGTATAATACACTATTTTTAGCCTTGCCTAATTGTATTTTACTGAGATTTTAATAACATTGGAAATTCTTTAATTTATTTTCTCATTGATATCACTTAAACTCTCTTAACATTAAAGGAAAATTCATAATATAATTATGTCATGTATATTTCCAGAAGGTGAAAGAAGTAATTCTTTTTACAAGTACTCTAATACAATTAATTTAATCAGGCTCTCTATTCTATTCTGCTAAAAAGAGAGCAGTCACCCTCTCCAGACCACACACACACAGAGTACTCAATGGCCACGTTGCAAGACATCACCTCCTCACAAACATGCCTGGAAAGTGCAGTGTACAACTGAGAGCTCCTTTGAGAGGCTGGTCCAATGGGTCATGCTGTAAGAAAACCCTGTGCATTAAGTCACTGCAAAAACTGGCTCTGTAGGCAGACCATATGGTTGTACTGAGTTTCCACATCTACTGCTGTTACATTTTGAGTGCACTTATAGGACATATACTTCTCTTTGGAACTTGAAAAACGAAATATTTAGTTCATGTCAAACTTGTACTGAAAATGTTCTATGTTACAAATTTTTCTTGATTCTCTTCTCTTCCAGATGACCAACACCTCACTTTGACAGCTGTCATTCAGATGCAGATTTTACAGTCAAGTATTTAGTCTACTTAACTTTAGAAATTACAGTATTCTCAAGTTTTCTGCCAAAAGTAGTAAAAGGCATATTAAGATCATATCCTAGATTTTAAAAAAATATAAAAATCAATTGAACAGGTTAAAGGAGAAATAGTATGGGAAAATCAAAGCATGAAAATCAGCATTATTTTTCACAGTTGTACTTTTTTAATTTGGTCTTTTTCTCCACCATGTACTACTTGAGTTATTCAGCATCCCTGATGTACAGGGTGGGGTGCTGTGAGGTTTAACAAGTTTGGTTTTAATGACTTTTTGGGGGATTCTTTTTATATCTCCTTATAATCTTGGCAACAGTAAAAGCATGGCATATTCTCTTTTCCTGATAAAAGGAACTGTCCTTCACAGTTAAAGTGCTGCTACTGCAGTATATACATCAGTGAAGGAGGAGGTTATACAGCATTAAAATAGTTCACTGGGACTAGCTGATACTTATCTGTGAAAGCAGCACTTACTGAAAAACTTATTTTCTATTTTCTTATGAAGGAAAAAAAATATTACATGACAGCCTAGAGGGGTAAGAAAAAGATTGAAAACCAGCTAGAGGGATATTAGCAGAAATGATCAAAGTGAAACGATAAATTTAGCCTAACTGGTAGCTTTAAGTGAAACAATGGATGGCTGTCAGAGCAACCACGTATGTTTGGGGATTAAAAAAAAAATAATAGCAGAGCAGATAAAGTATCAGGGCTGTAGAGAATGAAATACCAAAACCATTAAACCATTATGGGGTATTAAAAGACAATTGGAATTTTTCAGTTAAAGCCAAACCTGTTCAACAGAAATTTATTCAAAGACAATACCTATGTAAATACCTATATTAAAAAAACCCCAAAACAAAACAAAACCCCTAGAAACTCAGATTTCTTCAATACGTGTGCCAGTGCCATGGAAAGTTGAAGAAGCAGATAGTGTGGAATAAAATCAAATTTGCCATCTACCTATCTGTTGGGCTAGTAATTATTACAGTACATTTTTTCTTTTTTCACATGATCTTGCTTCCCTGTTCTCCTGCCTTCCTGTCCTTCTGTTTGCATTTATTTCACTGATGTCCTGTGCCTTGAATATCTTGTAAAACAACTCATTAGGAGCTTGATATTATGTGCTATGTTCAGCAGCTGCTCCTTTGGACATGGCTTTCAACCATACAGCAACCATTGTAGAAAACTCCAGCTTATCTGACAACCATAGAGTGCCACCTACAAATGTGCAATACTGAAATGGTTGGCTCAAGAAGCTAAGTTGGTGTTCAGAGAACTGGATATGGGAGATATTTTTCTCAGAAATTTTTTTGGTTAGAAGACTACTGTATTTTATTACATGAATTCTGTCCAAAATAAATTGTGGAGTGACTGAAATGAAAGGAGATAAGTAACTATTACATTTTAAAATAACATACAACATTTTCATACATTTACCCTAACGATAGAAACTGTAAGAGCAAACATACTCTTTTATGAGTTTACTGTCTGCTTCTCGTATCTCAACAAATAGATGATGATGAGTTTACCCTGTGAAACATTCTGTTTTAGAGCTAATCCTACCTATTAAAATTAAAACGTTAACACATATAAAACCTTAGGTCAGAGGATAGTTTACATAAAACCAGAAAAAGACTCCCAGGGAGATCAAGGGCAGATTTTTGAATCACTATTGATACTGGATAAAAAGAACTCAGAAACATCCATCATGACCTGCTATGTAAAGCCCTTAGGTAGATTAAGCAAAGTATATTTTATATACGTATATATATATATATAAAATCATAACTAAACAAATACAAGGCTTTTTGAAGTTTTCCCATCACTGCTACATCTGCAATCTTAATCCTCAAATACAAGTATTTGCTGTTGCCTTTTCTAGGCCAGGAAAATTTCTGATCACAGAAAAACTCAGTTTGTGCTGTACCAAAGCCAGTAGGTTGCTATCCAACTCCGCCTGATATCCAACTCTGAAGATAATTCACTGCACAACTATAATCAATAAAATAAGACAACTCCTCAAAAGAAAGCACAGCACAGTGCATTTTATGCTTACCAAACTATCGACATCTATGCTTGAGTTTACTGCCCACTGCAAGGTTCCCATGATGTTCATAGCTAAAGTAAGAATAATTCCAACTCTACCTGGTCCATCACCTGTGGAGAGAAAAACACATTCAATTTCCATGCAAATAAAAAGTCCATAGAAATAAAAAAATTAGCATGTATATCTTAAAATGCATATTCATACTTTCTTTTATGTCTTGGAGAAAACACATATTTGTTAATCGTACAAAGGACTGAGAGCTTAATCACCAGCTAAACACCTGGCTTTGGCACTGAATTCACTAGAAACCCTAAACTTGCTTTGGCAGAGTAAAAAATTAAATCTCAGTACTTAAGCTGTAAACAGAATCAGCTCCTTCCAATCTTGATTTGACTTCCCTTTTTCCAATACTTATGAATCTGTGAAATTACTCTTACCTAACTAAAACACCAAACACAGCTAACAACTTTAAATTTCAAAATAGTCACACTGGTTTACGTTTTCATTTCTTCAGCAAATAGAGGACATCTTCTCCTTACTATATCACAAAAATGCAGATATAAGTTCTATTGTTTTAATTGTTTGCTGCAACAAGCATGGGATTTCCCAAGGATTTTCCTTTATGAAATCATACAATACAATATAAGAATTTAAATTAAGACACTGTTGATTTTTAACCTCACTGTGTGTTAAAAGGAATTGAGAATTTAAGCCAAATGCCTTTCCATGATTTGTCCATTCCGTCTACGGTTTTCTTTAGCAAACCTCCTCTTTTTCTTATAGACATCTTGTTATCAGAGTAATTATAGAAGTAAATAATAAAAGTAAAATATTCCTCATGAAAGCTGACAGATTCAGAAAAGGAATTTAGTGCTGCTTCAGGGGCCTATTACCTGTAACAGTAAAGGTTACAATGGCGGCAAAATGACAAATTTTAGCATTTAAAAAAAAACATTTCTAACCTCTTTTCTCAAGTAAAATACCTAGAAAAACAATGACAAAAGAAATGTTTTTCCTAAAACTCCCAAACTAGTAAGGGCACAAAATGAGAAATGAGAAGGGTAGCAGGGGATAATGTTTTCCTATGAATTTTAGGGCAACTAAGAGTCTCTTTTGTAACAAAAGTATTGTAGGTGCCTGTTTTCATACAGAAGTATTGGTGTGGTTGCATTTTTTATAAGGAGAGCTCCTCATACAAGGAGGATAGCGTTTCATAAACTGTACAATATCTGATAAACTATTTGCTTTTACATAACTCTTTTGCAACACTGCAAAAGTACAATTGTACCGAAGTACAATTCAATGAAATTTGAATATTGTTGAATTTAAAAACCTTCTCCACAAAATCATCAAATTCTTATCAGTGACCATAGTACTGAAACTTCATCCAGATGCTCCACACAAAGTTCAGGGTGAAATTTGGAGAGGTAGAATGATGCCCAAACATAACAAAAGCATAAGTGAATTAAAAACTGTATTTGAAGTAATGTGTAGCTGAGTTTTTCCACAGAACAGAATGATTCCAACCTTTTTGGGACATCACTCTCCTATTCTCTGCTTGTTGGAGGCTGGCTGCACCTGGCCAGTCATGGGCACCACTTCAAATACAAGTAAGACAACAAGATGGAGTGATTCTCATTCATGTCCTGTGTTTACTAAGAGTGGTGAGTCATTTTTGAGGGGATTTTGAATGGAATTTGTGAAACTTCACATAGTTAAATAGGTCAGTAGGTTGGGAATTAAGGAACTGGATGACTATTTCTGCTATTGATGTGGCTTTAAATGATCATTAAAACTTTGCATGTCTTAGGCATTTGCACGAGAGGACCATTAACTTCTATTTACTAAAAACTTTTGAGCTATACAGATGATAATCAACACTCAAGCTCCTCAGTACAGTAATGTGGTTTAGAACACCAGATTACTTTTACAGCAATTACAGTCAATAAAAGGAAAGTTCTATCTCTTCAGCTATTATTTTCAGATTAATCCCTTTAATGAGTCCTCTACAATATTAGACTGCAGATAATAATGGTGTAATTTCTATTTTAACTAAATTGTGTTTACTATTATGACATACTTAAATCAGTGACTCCAACATATGCTAGATTTTGTAACACTTTATTTCCCTCAGTAATGTCTAAAGCTGAGCTGTTAAAGAGAAGCAGAAGGTTTCCATTTCAGTACTGGGGTGAAGTTACCATACCTGTAGTTATGATAGAGATAAATGCCACAGCAACAAAAAAGACAACAAAAATCATTTCTATCCTCATCTGGAACCAGCGCAGTGTTGACAGATAGAGGAACCAGTTTGCTGTGTGTAGGTTTAGGGCTTTGTGAAACAAGGTCTCAAAATACGGCTGCCGTCCAAAAGCTCTCAGTGTCCACAGCCCTTTTAAGCTTGTAACAAGATGAGTGAAAATTGGACTCCGAGCTGTAAAGTGTTTAAATTAGAACAACATAAACATGCATAAGCAAATACCTTTGATATAATGCAAACACACCCCCCTATGCTCTAGCTCACAGCAGTGTAACTATTCCCAGCGTGTAATTTACATATGTTGTTGGAGTACATGACTGACGTAATCCTAGCACAGGATAATCAACAACTTTGCAAGAATGGATTGATATTGTATTTAGTGTATTGACATGAAGGGATCACATTGGTTCTTCACAGTTAGCACACTACTTGGGGAAGCTTCTGGCCTTCTGTAAGATGCCCCAAGAGAAAGGCCGCTCCTCCCCAGCCAAAATTAATTCCTGTAAGTTTGATAACTCCATCATGTAAAGCTTTTCTAGCACAGGCAGAGTACTTTAATGCTCTGGATTCAAGTGTACTGACATGGTAATTTTAAGCAGATCTTGCATTACATGTAAAGTGGTGAGCCAATGCTGGATCCCTGTGAACATCAAAGAAATGTAGACTTCAGAATTACGCTTAAGCAAAGGGAAGAGGATCATCACTGTTTAAGATTCAGGACTGATCTGCTGAGGATCTGTCAGTTTCTTGTAAAGCCAGGCAGCAGTGCCCGGTTCTGCAAACTCACACTTCAAAATGAGGTTTTCATTTTTATTTGGAGCATTTTAGTCTCTTAATGGGGGGAGAGGAAGGAAATTTAATCAAAAAACTTATTCAGAAATAAGAGTTCTTTGTAATTAAGATGTATCCATTGTAAATTTTTCTTATAAAGAAACAAATGCAAAAGGCATATACCAAGTCTGACCACAATTTTGTAAGTTACATTTACTCTCAAGAAAACTGTATGTCAGGCTTTTGTTTTCAGCTGCAGGGGTGATAAAGTCCATCTTTAAAAAAGTACATTCTTTATTGCTCTTTGGCAGCAGAGCACTCAGTATTGGCTGGATCAGTACCAGCCCTGACTTTAAGGAGATATGTGTTCTGCTCCCAGAGACAATGTCATCTTGCAAGAGAAAAGGCAAAAAAGAGGAGAAAAGGTGAATCACTTCTCAATTGATTTGTTGTGGATTTAGAAGTCTACCAATTTTGCTGTTCCTACCTTCAGATTCCAGTTGTTTCAGCTGCTGAGAAGTGTGGAGGAAGTATGCCCTTAACAGAATAAAGGCTGCTATCACAGGCACTGATGCCAGGAAGATGTAGGGTTGTAATATTGAGACTACTGTTATAGCGCCAATCACAATCAGTATTAACTGTAGAATGAAAGAAAAATACTATTGATATAGTAAACTTGTCATTTTATAGACTAGAGATTGGTGATGAATCTCCTTCAAGTGGCAACTATGTATTGTTTCAACACACATAAAGTGATAACCTAAGTAGGATTTGCAGCTGAGAACAAACCTCCATGAAGAGATCACAAACAACTTGGTCCGGATCTATAACCTGTTGGAATAAGCTGCCATCTTTTCTAATAGATGAAAGCAGTGTTTCCTGTGGTACAGTCAGTACTGCAGGCCTCTAAAGTATGAAGCCACACAAAAACAATGGCAGCTAGGCACTCACTCTGCAGTTCAAATTGTAAGATCAACACTTGCAATATCAGCAGTCACCCACCACACCTGCCGGCGCTGTCCCTGTCTTGTCTGGACTGGGTGTCAGGAGCTGAGTGCCAGTCTCCTGCAGGTTCTGGGCAAAGCAGTTTGGCTGAGGATCAGAAAAAGTGGGAAGTACTCCATTGCTTGCTCAAGGGACTGCAACCCACATATGAAACTAGCACTACTGCTCGTCCTGATCAGAAGACAGGAAATAAGTTCTACAAGAACTTGTGGTATCACAAATTAGCAGTTTCAAATGAAAAAAAAAAAAAAGAAAAGGAAAAAAAGGCGATTTAAGATGACTGATGACTCAAAAGGAACAAAATCATTCCAAAATTAATCTATCTAACCCACCAGAGACTATTACCATTCTACTCATTCTCAGTAGCTCCAGACAGATCTAGCTAAATCAGGTCTTGATCTTTACCCTAGAAGCACCTTAAGCACCTAGACTGTTTTTTTCTCATCTCTAAATCTAGTGAAAATCAAGTATATCCGTGTACATAGAATAGCAAAGTTCTGCTTTGTATCAGGGTGTTACTTGTAACACTAAACGACTACTTCAAACTGCAAATTTACCAGCATAAACCAACTGCAAAAGGACAATTTGGACAAAACAATGAACATAGCATTGAAACATCACTGCAAATGACCAGTCAGCAAAGATAGAGATGGAAAGCAAAATTATTTTCACATTAGGAAGAAACGCACAGTCGGTGCTTTTGCTACTACATCCACATAAATTCAAGAGGAATTTAAATCTCCAGTACTCCAAGTTAGAGGTCTTTCATGAGCAGGGGAGCACTTTCTAAATGTGCTACTTTTTTTTTTTTTTCTCATAAGAAATCTGAGTAATGCAATAGCAACATCAAAGTCTACATTAAAAAAAATACTGCAATAGTTAAAGTAGCTAAAGAGGGAATGACTTTCAACTGAAAGAGTGTAGATTTAGCTTAGATGTTAGGAAGAAATTCTTCCCTGTGATCATGGTAAGGCACTGGAACAAGTTGCCCAAAGAAGTTGTGGATGCCCCATTTCTGGAAGTGTTCAAGGCCAGACTGGATGGGGTTTCGAGCAAATTGGTGTAGTGGAAGCTGTCCCTGCCCATGGCAGAGGGATTGGAACTAGAGGATTTTTAAGATCCCTTCCAACCCAAACAATTTTATGATTGTATGATTTCTTTTACTATTTTCCTCATTTTTCTTCAAGGTATGGTGACACATGTAGGTTCTGCCCGTGCAGGCTGTACAGCAACTGGCCTGCCGCAATGCAAGAACGGATTTGTGTTTACTCATTACTTCAAACCACAGAATTTAGTAACACTTGTATCTCTAATTGCTAAGAAGCAAATGAGCTGTTCAACTGATACTGAGCCAAGTTATACAGCTCTCACATTACTTGAGATTACAGTCACTCAGTGACTGTTATAATTCCCATTTCTGTCATGTACATCACCACAATGCCATATTGCCATATTGCTGGTCCCACAGTCATTTGACTAAAAAGTTGAATATGAAAATTTGTGTTATCTCATAAACTCCAAACACAAAATAAGCATAAAGTCAGACAGAAGATGATACCTTCTCTAAAAAAGCAGAAGCAAAAGTCTGAAACACAAGCCAACTGCGCTGGCATATGGTTAAGGAATGGCAGCAGAGGGATCATACAACCCAGTTAAGAGTTACAGTGCTCTTAACTGTGCAGAGACCTCAGATGCTGAGCTTTCAGCTCTGGGGCAGAGGCCAGATGGGGAGACATGTTCCAATATTTCCTATTTTGGAAAATGCAGCTGGTGGTAGAGACAGCAACTCAGCAAGGGTTCAGAGTAGCAATGACTGCAGCAGTCAATTGGATTAACAAACAGGAGTTTATTCTTTAGGGAAAACCACTCATGACCACAGGCATAAATGTTCAACAAGGTCACTAAGACCCTTTGAGTGTTACTGTATTAAACCTTAGGGACAAGGAATATGTGCTGGTAGCATCTCACATGAAGGATCTCCAAGAAATGATGACTCCACTACAAGCACCGGTAGAAGACCAAGATGGGATGTTAAGAGCAGTGGTAAGGTTACTGCAGTCATTAGCTGGCTACAGTTCACACCCATACCCCAGATGTGTGGAAGCAGGTCGTATGGCTGCCAGGCAACACATCACAGATGCTATCTCTGGTCACTGATGGAAGGGTTGATGCCACTTCTTTTAAGGGCAACTGAGTATATCCTAGGGACTGGAGAGTAACACTGACCTCTTTCATCCTGAAGCCCTCATTCATCTTGGATGAAAAGTGCTGCTTCCTGAAAGGGAAGATTCTTTGACATGTCTAATGCCCATAAATGTACTAAGAAAAACTATGGCACAACATCCACAGCTGCAACAGAGAGAGAGTAGAGTGTCCCTAAACATCAGTTAGCCACAGTCATCTACCAGCTTGTTCTCACAGAAGAGAGACCAGTTCTACAATTCTGGATCAAATTCTCAGGGAAGACAGAAGGATGAACTTAGGAAACATAAATTGAAGGTTAGCAGAGACTGTCTCCATCTCTACCAGGCTCACATTTAGGCATCCCAGCATAGCCAACCTTTTCTGCAGATCTCTACACTTGGGAAGAAATAACCACATGCACCTGTACAGGCTGACTGACTGGAAAGCAGCTTTATAGAGAATGTCTTGGGGATCCTAGTGGACCATGAGGCAGCAACATCACTCTGCAGAGAGGGAGGCCAACAGTAGTACTATCACCATCAGATCCAGGAAGGTGATCCTTCCCCTCTTTTCAGCACCAGTGAGACTGTGTCTAAGGTGGGCTCTCCAGTACCAGAGAGATGCAATCATACTTGAAGCGAGCCCATTGAAAGGTCTTGAAGATTATAAAGGGATTGGAGAAACCCACATAGAAGGACAGGCTGATAGAGCTGGGTTTAGCCTTAAGAGAATGCTTAGGGGGATCTCAGCACTTTGTATATCTGGTGGTATTTATTATATTTATATAAATGATAAACTTTTCTGTATATGCAAATTTTTATAACTTCCATATATTTAAAAATTGTATTCTGTTTATATAAATACCACTAGGTATTTCTTGTGGAGCAAACGTGCTTGAGCCAATTTCTTTTCAATGGCACACACTGGGAAGATAAGAGGCAATAGGCACAAGCTGAAATGCACAAAATTCCATTTAAAAACAAGAAAAAAAATCACTTTCATTTTGGGGATGATCAAACACTGGAACAGGTGACTTAGAGAGCTTGTGGAGGCTCTGCCTTTTGAGATACCCCAATTACAACTTGACCTTGAGCCACCTGCTCTAGCTGAACCTACTTTGAGCAGAGGGGTTAGAGAGGTTCCAGGTCCTAGGTCCAGAGGTCCCTTCCACATTCTGTGACTCTTCAACAATCAGCACAGAAGGAAAAAGTCCTACATATAACTTTACTGTTGACTTTGTTCATTAGCAGAGTCCATAAAAGTCTGAAGTTGCCAAATAAGTCTGAATCTGTGAAGGATCAGAAGGAACTTCTTATGAAGCAATGACTAGTAAAATGATTTAATATAGTGGGTAGGTTCAATGATCTTCAAAAGAAGAACCTGAAAAGACAAGGTGGCTTATCATGCACGTTCAGGAGCTTCTGCAATTGAGACTGAAAAGAGAGAGGTGAACCTATAGGACATTAGAGCATAGGTAAGCCTCTGCAAGGCATCAGAACAGAAAAGCCAAATCTTGGGATTTTCTCATTCTTGAAAACATGAAAAACTAGTCAGTTTCTTGTAGAAAGTTTGAAATGTGGAGCCAGACTAACTGACATAATTCTGGAATAACATCCCCATGGTAGATCCAAAATATCAGAAACGAAATGGCTACACCAGAAAAGACAGTAGTGACTCTTGATCACAGCAAAGATTATGCTAGTGATTCAGAGTCTCAGTGTCCATGTCTACTCATTCAGCAAGTCTTCATGTCAGCAGGACATGAAGTAGAGCTGTAATGTACTCAAACTGCTTCATGTCAAGCTGCACTGGCCTCTCTGAAGTCACGAGCCATAGCTATCAATTACAAAGATATAGGGAAAGGAATACTGTCTTTAACAAATCATCATGTTGGTAGGGACTGTAAAGCAGAGCAGACTCAAGATGGAGACAGGCAATCTGTACAGCAGAGTCTTTGGGTTGATAAAGTTGGGCCTGTATATCTCCTGAATAAAGGTAGAGAGGAACAGGAGGGCCAGGGAAGATTTGTTTTTATTTTAAAAAAATTCTGGCAACCAGTTCCATCTAAGGAAAAGCTGGCATTTCCATAGAAGATCAAAGAACAGAAAGCCAAGAATATATTCAATAAAAGAGAAATCAAGTAAGGGTGATGATAGCAAACTGGGAACAGAAGAGATTAAGGAGGTAAAGTCATTAAAATGACTGAATACAAACAAAAAATAGCATGAAAAGAAATAGTAATCTTGAGCCAAGATAACTGAAAGAAACTAAGGAGTGGCCCTTATTTCCTGCAGCTGAACATGGGCAGCAGCAGGGATACATGTTCTGTAGGGCTCTGCAGGGCAGAAATGTTTCTGAGCTTGAGTATTAAGAGTGGTTTGCACAGTGGAGGTACACATACAGGCATGTACTTATAAAAGAAGCAATAAAGTTGACTTATAGGATAAGCAGCTATGTAAATAGATATATAGACTGAAAAAAACCCTATTATTTCTTTTGCATGGTGTACAACTGAAACCTTACATTGCTGTAAAACAGCAAAAGTTAGAACTGTTATTCTACAAACCTGAATGAAGTCAAACACTGTAAGTGGAAGCAAGTCATCCAGTACTGCCGTATCTTTTGAGAATCTGTTAAGCATACCACCTGTGGATTAAGAAATAAAAAGAAGTCAAACTTTTTAATACCTGCAGAAACCTACATTTGTTACTTTAACAAAAGGTACAAGTTTTTTTTCTGAATACAAAACATTAAGGATGAGTGCAAAATTTTTCAAGTACAAGCAATTCCATTCCCATTTTGTGGAGCTACAGCTTCTATCCCCATGGAGGAATCTGGCTATACAACTTCTCTTTCAGGTCTTGGAGAAAAGCTAGGAAAATTAGAATATAATAGCAAATGAAGGAGAAACCCTATGTATTGTCATTTACTGGTGTCTCTTGTAATCTAGTACACATCAGGTACAGTGGGGGATGGAGCTTGTTGCACCAGTTATACAATGAGCTTCGCATCAACTCCAGAACCAAATCTGAATATGCATATCGTTATTCACACTAACTGATGTTTTATGCCATTTTAGTAGGACTACTCACGAGATAAAGCACTATTTATCATCCACACCTGACTCCTTGTCACTCACAACATAGCTGACTATATCTTTTCTACTGCAGTTTTAGACAAGGTCTATTCATTGGAAGTTATTCTAGTTTTATTGCCTAGAGCAGTTAACAGTTCATTTTCTCCAACTTACAAGGTGGTATTTCAGAATTAGAATTGACAATCGAAATATGTCATATTTAAGTGCAATCAAGTTTCATTAAAAGATTCACAGAATACTTTATGTGGCAAACTTTTAACATTCTACTTGATTGAAAATGTAAATGGAAGGCAACAGTATCCTTTAACAGAATGAAAACCGTGTAATTGAAATGAAATGCATAGATGAGTCAATCAGTTCCCATCTCAGTTACCTGCTTTCCAAGAGTTGAATGTTGACATAGGTGCATGAAGAACTGCATGCACCATCTTTTGATGAAGGGTTTTAGACACTGTTATAAGCGTATGCACAAGGGGCAAACCTCTGAAGATTCCCATGGCAAGCAGGGTATCTGCCACTCCCACATAGATGTAAATGATGTAGTAGCTGCTAGTGTCAGTGACAATCACGGCAGGTTTGTCAGAGGTATTGTTTTCTGACTGTGTTGAATTTGCCTTCAAAGCAGTCCTGTGTGTTGGAAATTAAAAATAAATGCATTACTGTAAATGGAGGGTTTTTTCTCTTTTCTCTACTAAACAAAACCCAATAGTACTGCAGTGGTCGTGTTTTAAAACTATGTTTGTGGTTATATAAATCTATTTCCAGTAAATTTTTTAAATATTGCTATGTACATATGAAATATAAATTATGAATGGCTTTGGTAGTCTCTTGCAAATCTACTTCCTGTTTAATCACTTACAAACCTAGCCTAATCAAGGAAAATATATCCATTTCTTTTAAGCAGAAAAAGTAGGTCTTGAAAAAGCTAAACTATTATGGAAGTAAAATGCTTTAGGTGTACTAAAAAAAAAAAAATCAAAGGCCTTAGTGATCCATTGTAAATGCAAATTAACATAAATCCCTCCTCCTCCAGATCAGACTAAGTCACCATATGCTTCTGTACTGAAACACAGACTTACTGCTGCAGGACCAAAACAGGGATCAAAAGCATTAACCCAGGAAAAGCCATACCACTGCTCAGCATGTTTTAACCTTCAACTGCCTGACCCTGTAATTTCTGGGAACTTTTCATAGCTGAGCAGAGGAAATTGTAAAATGGGGCCTTAGAGAAATGGCTCCCTTAAAATGTTCCTAAACAAAAATTTCACCTGGCACCTTTGAAAGACAGCAGTAAACCCCAGTGTGTTGAGGATAATCAGGTCCGTGCATCCCTAGACTGAGCTGACCAGGAAAAGCCTTGGGTACACTGTTGGGTACTCAATTACAAGGCACAAACCATTTGACTGTTAGCACTTACAGAAGTACCAGTTTAAGACACCACCTATGCAAGACATTTAGATCACCCACCTATGAACCACTTTCTTGAATGTAAGCTAGTGCCTGTCCACATGGAATTCTGGCTAAATTTATTAATTATTTACAGCAAAAATCAATACAGAGAAAACCCCAAATTCCTTAATAAATGATCACCACTACTTACTTTTTAAGAAACCATACCCCAGCAAGAGAAGCAGCTACCTGTAGCCAAAGAAAAGAGAGTAAAATTTTGTCTGATCATTTTATGCACTTTCTCTTACTTATCTTCTTTCATTGACTTTATACTGTTTTTAGAGGGAGCATAATAAATGAATGGAAGGCAAACTTCCTTGAAGAACTTTGTCATATCTGCTTTTCTTTCCACAGAAACAATTTGGTGCATCCCACCAGGAAAGCTACATTTAGACTTGTATTACAATCAGGCTCTCATGTGACTAAATATTCTTGTGTTGTTTTTTACCATACTGTTAACAAAGGCTTGCTAATGTATTCCTAATGGCAACTGTATGGTTTCACATATTTTAAGTTTTAAAGATGAATATTTTTGCTAGCCCCAAAAAAGTCTCTCAGTATCTTCAAAGGCAGCTGTTCAAATATGAATGTCAAACCTTTAACATCATTATTGTTGCACCGTTGTTCTTGCCAGCTGATATCTGCATTTGTTTTATCTATTTGTCTGATGTTGCTTGGCTGCTTAGTTTTACAAAACTCTTCACTTAATCTACTGTAATATTCTTAAAATGTAGAATTTAACCCTTTTTATTGTGAGATATTTCAGCTTAGTCTGTAACATATTTTCTTGTCTGTCCACTGAAATACTGGAGATGTTCATCTAGTCTACCACCTTTCAGTCTGCTCTATTTCTGCCTATGATCTTTCCTTTTAAGGGTTGAAACACTTTCTACATCTTCATCCCATATATTTTTATGTTTTCTATGGTACAGAAATGTATTGTGATAATACCTCAGCACATAACTAAACTCTCCTCCTTGACTTTTGCAGGTCTTACAGTAAATAACTCAAGATTGACTGTGATGTGCTGAATTAAGTCTTTGTAAGAATAGGGCTTCTTTCACATTGTTTACATCTCCCAAACAAATTGTGTTGTTATCTTGACTCCTCATAACAGAGGACTTTTTTCAGCTGTGATGATGAATGTAGATAATATTGTGAAGAACAATTTCACAAAACCTTTCTCTATGTTTCCATTCATAATTGCTCTTCTTCCAGTTCAGCAACACTAGTCTCTGGGTACCACATCTAGGAAACCTAATTCTGAGCTGCTTAAGTGAGCTACTCACACATACACACACCTTGCGACTCTAGGAAGCGTGTAAAACTGATGCCTTGTGTATGGTGATCTGTGGACTCCCCTTGGGACCTTCAATACAAAGCAATCCATTCCAAATCTAAAATAGTATCTTTAGCAATTCCACAATAGTCCCTTAGCACAGCGCAGGAACACCCCATACATCTTTAAATGCCATCACAGGCATTCAGCACTCTGCCTTACTCACCACTCTTCTTTCACTAGGAGCAAAGCTAATAACTCATTTATCAAAGCAATTTTCCATAATTTATGTATGTGTTCATAAAAAAATTAACTCCCTAGGGCTCTGTAAATATATATTTGAATAGGAAAAGGAAGATTATTCACCTGTGAATGAGAGATCTGCATAGGGCAAAAATTCTTATTTATGGTACCATGTAGCAGAAAATAACAGGGATACTTTGAGAAGTTTAGTCTTCTGCTGCTGTGTACTAACAGCTATCCTTGGTAAAGAAATGCTCATCTAAGCAGTAGAAAAGTCATTGCAATATCATTTAAAAGCAGCTGTCAATAAGTAATATATATGAGCTCGTGTCTTGATGTTTTATACATTTCTCATAAATAATACACTTTGAACAAACATAACTTATAGCAACATGACACCAAGTACAGATTTTCTTACCTCAATTAAGAAGACAATCACACAAAATATGAGAACAAAAATCAAGTTTTTGTGGATGGTAAGGTATCTGAAATATGTATTCCATGTAGTAACAGTACCCATGCTTTCAGCATCATCTACGAAGCATTCCTATCAAAAAGGCAGTAAGACCATAGTAAGAGTGATAATAGTATCTATATATGAGACTTTCTGAGACATAAACGCTGTCATTCTTTCTGCTAGCTCACTCCAAGTAATTGAACTGCAGCATTTAAATCAGCTGATAATGGCTAGAGAGCAAGGTACTGACTGGTTGTCATCTTTGATACAAAATTACATTTCAGAGATTATCTGAAATTTCCAGATAAAACTGAAAGAAGGAACTAAGGTTTGTTCAACACTACCAGAATCAAAAACTATTAATCAGTAGCTGTTTTCTTTCAATGGAAATTATTATTGTGCTTTTGAAATAAATTTGTAAACACTCTGAGAGGGTTATTTTCTGCTGAGGTCAAAAGAAAAAATGGGCAGTGCTACAGCAAATTACGAGTTGAAATATTTCTTTGAGATTTTTATTGACCTAGGAAACTCCTTCAGAAAATTTTCCTATCCTGAGAAAATGAGGTGTCAGTTTTCAAAATGAGAGTAGTTCAACATAACCAATTGACAGTTACTAGAAAAAAAGGAATTTTCGTCCAGTTCTTGGTATAAAACTTGCCCTTAAACGCGTAATTTCCAGTACATCCATAAAATCAGAGTATAATCAAGCTAAATCCTTTGTTCATTGTCTGTATCAAAAGAGCTAAGCAGTCTGACAAACTTGTCGAATTGACTAAATTCCAGTTCTAAAAACTGTGCTAGTACTTCAAATGTACTTTATTTTTTCCATGAGCCTTAAGGTTTCAAAGGTCAATTTTACAATGTTTAGGTCAAACATTTTACAACAATGTTTTTCCAAGCTATGGTTTCAAATTTAATTCTAGTATAAGTAATCTTAATGGTAAAGTGCAGGAGATTAAAATTCTGTATTGAAATTCTCTACAGATAATATTCAAAAATTATAAAAAATTAGGCAAAATAAATTTTTCAGGATTTCAACGATTTCAGGATGATATTTGAGTTTAAAAACTTTCACAAACATATTCCACTGAGAATGACTGCATTAGGAATGAAACAGTAGAGTAGAAAAATCTATGAGGAGTATATGGCACTAAACTATCACCATATCAAAACCCAAGCTGAATGTAAACCAACACACACCTTCAGGTCCTCTTCATTGATTTCATCAGTTATGTCCAAGACGCTGTCTCGAGACACACGCCTGGTGTAGATATCTATCTCAGAAGACAGGTTTGTCTGAGGCACCATAGACATTTTCCGAAATGTTGTGCTTCCCTTTTTGAAAAAGTTTGGTCCATAGTTCACAGGGGTGCCCGTCATCAGGTTTAACACAGATTGCCTCCTCCGACCTTGCAGTATATGGTCAGTGTTCAGCATGCTGCTCCGAAGCAGACCTACATCGCCCTGCTCCAAGTCAGGTACCAGCGAGAGCCTCCTTTCTGGTGGGTCATTGTGGCCATCATCTATCCCATTGACCTGCAGCCCATTCTTCTGCACTACTGAGAACTTCCTACCTGCACTAAGGGGGTTAATAATTATGGAATTCTTCCTTTTGTCGTTAAAATCTGATTTTTGTTTAAAAGATTGCTTCTTTATTTCATTTCGTGATCCCATGCCTTCTCCTTCAATGGAAAATCGTCGGAGAGTCTCAGTTAGAATTGAATTTCTTCTCTCTGCACTGAACTGATCAAAAGAATCAAATCCCATCAGCTCTGAGCTGAAGTCTGGCCGTTGACCCTGAAGTTCAGAAAATGTTCCATAGAAATAGCAGCTCCCTTCATGTAAAATTAATATTTTGTCAGCAATTTTTAAATGCTCCAATTTTGAAGTAACCAAGATCCTAGTTTTATTTGCCATCAACTTGCACACACAGCTGTAAAATATGAAAGTGTTAACATTTAGATTTTTTTTCTCATTATTTAATATTGCTTTTACCCCTTTCACTTTCAACCTATTTGCTTTTACTTGCCTCTCTCCCAGCATGAGCAGTCTTGGGTGCTCCCTCAAACTACAAAGGAGGTGGTAGTGCTGAGATGTGTAAAAAGTGAGTACTTTGTCACAGGAACCAGAAAAAGGGGTAAAATTTAAACATTTTCATGTCAATCCAAAAAGCACAGTTCAACTTGTAAATTAAGTATTTCTTTCCATCTTAGGTCTGCTCAGAGCTTTTGCTACCAAATTTTAAAATAGTAGCTTAATTTCAAACTTCAAACTTACAGTGGCTGAAAAGCTCATGGATGGCAGTGTGTGCCCTTACTCTTTTGACCAACAGGACAAGCCAAAAGTCTCTGTCTTGGGACAACCTGCTGCCAATCTCCTGGTCAGTGGGAACTTCCAGGTGACCCAATTTTCAGTGATTAGAAAACCAGGACAAAATATAGCTTTTTGTAAAAATGTGTATTTACAAAGCAGATAAGTGTTTTTAAAAAGCTTTTCTGGCACACAGAGACATAAGACAGAAAACCATGCACACTGGGAGTGAGAGAGTATAGCAGGCTCAATACATGGAGATGGAAGAGGGAGCAGTAATCCTCACACTTGGACCAGGCCTGTTCCCAGCAGAGTCTGCTGTCCTGCTGCTGACACAAAATATTCAGCCACAAGAATCCCTAAAAATAAACATCCTCAAATGGTATAATTTTGATCACTTCAGTACTTTTGTAGTGTTATTAAATTCCTCTGCTTGGTTTTACTTTGTGCTGCTTGGTGGGATTCTTAAATACAATGTATCAAAACATACAATACCTTTCAAATATCTCTTTTTCTGTAAAAATGTCTAAGTGTCCAAAAGGAGAATCCAGGAGATACAAATCAGCATCTCTGTACACTGCTCTGAACAGAGAAATAGAAATTACATTAACTATTATAAATTTACATAAATATAATTTTAAAAGAACACCTTTGCAGTTTTATCTGAAAACTTTGTAATTGATACTCTTCTACAGCAGCAATAAGGAGCTGGAGTTCAACATTAAATGTGCTTATAAGACACCTTTTTATAAAGCCTTTCCTTGCTGGAAGCCACACTACAAACAAACTCAGACTTCCATTAACTTCTGCGCAATCAAATGAAGCTGGAGAATTGCCTTCTACACAGCTTACTGTAAAGATCTGTTGATGGCCTGAATCTGACAGTGCCCATCAGTATACAATGATGATTTAAATGGGAATTTAGTATCTACTGTAATGCCCACTGGTGGCTGAGGAAATATTGCATATATGTAAATAAGCATGGAAAAAGACTTAGGTCTTAGCACTTAGTTTTAAAAGTACTTCAAAATAACTGGTGAGCAAAGGAAAGTGTATTAGTGAGGCGTGATCTTGCCAGCATTATCTGAAATGGGACTGCAAAATATTTTGAGTTGAAGACATCAAAAACTATTGTGAGCATTAGGACCTTAAGCTCTGTGTACTTGGACATGGCTCACTGAGACACAAAACCTTTGGTTAAAAGGGTTTTTTTAAAAACCAGTTTCAATAAAAGTTTAGAAAGAACCCCTACATTCCTCTGTGAGTATAAAAATCATGATGCGATATCAGTGTATAATTGGTAAAGAAATCTGGACAGCTGCATTTTGATATTTTTTAAAGTATGCTAATGTGAAAATATTCAACCAGCAGCAGAAAAGGCCCTCAATAATAGTTTATTATGTTAATAAACTAAGCAACTTTATTGAAAAGTCCTTTGGCATGATGGATTTCACTGACCATACGTTATGCTGTAGTGGCTGCGTAACAATAAAACGTTCATGCTTTTCAGGGCGCTTTTATAAGCAAGAAGTTTGCAGGGTTTTTCCTGGAATAATGGTAGCACTCAAACTATTGCTACAACCTGTGTGTTGGACTTAGTAGCTACAAATGACTGGCTTTAGGGTATCAGCCCAGCAAGCTAGTTCAAACCCAGGGAGTGCCTGGGTTTTTTTCCCTTGGTCCTTTCTTTCCCCTGGTTGTGGCTGCAGGCATGGACAGTGCTCTATAAGAAAGACACTCAGGTAATCTCCACCCACATCTCATGCCGGCTGGTTGGTGTCACTTCCAGCAGAGATTCTCATTTCACATGACCTTGCACAGAGTACACCAGATACATGTATGCACCCAGTCCAAGAAAATAATGTCCAGTCTATCACTAGTGCAGATGGCTAAAACCCAGAGCTGTAATCCTAAATTTTCTCCTCCAGCTTTTCAGAGCTTCATCTGCAACCCACACCTCAATACCTGCACATCTTGCAGCATGCTGAGCTTGGATTGGAGCACAAACAAAATGTGAGACAGCCACTGTCTTTATGACATTTAATTGATTTAAAAATAACAATTACATAGCTGACAATAGATACCTACATTTTGTGACTTTCCAGGAAATGAGCTGTGACTGTCTCAAAAGTGACAGACATTATTATCCATAGCAGCTAGGAAATAGTTGAAGTAAATGTTGCATTTTAAATGCAAATCTAGCTATGTTTTGTTGGCTTGGGGTTTTTTCCTCTGAGAGTTTTGCCTGCTCCTCCTGTCACCTCTTACTGTATAAAACAGATCCATCCATATGCCTCTTCCCTCTCACAAATCAGCTAGAAATATCCACACTGAAAGATTCTCTGTTTCAAGGAACTCATCCTTTAGCCTCACACAGACATGTACATCTTTCATGGGATGCCAGTGTGGATGTGATTTTACTTCTACCCAGTGTTTCTGAGCATGGGAACCAACACAATTTGCACTTGGCACAGAAATAAATGGGGCCATTTACACATCAGAGCTGTCATTACTGGATTTCTGATGATAGCTAAGTAATTCTGCTGAAACACATAGCTAATTTATAAGACAAACACCTATGTTGTTGTTCTGTAGACCTTCAGAATTACTTGCTAACATTGGAAGGTCAAACAGACAAGGCCATTATTCATAGGAATTGACTAGCCACTGCTCTCCACTTTTTCTTTTTACAGCAGAAAAAACCCAGAAGTACTAGCAACGTTTTTGAAACACGGCTTTTTTTTCCTTCATTTTTTCACCTGGAGACAGGGAATATGTCATTAATCAATATAGAAACTGCTTTGAAGAAGTGTCATAGCGGGGAAATATCCTGGAATATTTATTTGTATATTTCTATGGGTTTCTTCAGTACTTAGGAAGCTACACTTAAAGGTCTGAATTTCCAAAGGCATCTTGCACCAGGGAGGGGAAGATTTATCTTATGCTAAGCCATAGCATGTGTCTGACATCAAACTTTTAAAATTCAGTAAATTAAGTATGCAGGAGTATCACAAACAAAATTGCATAGCAAAACTCAGATTTTTGATAGTAAAATCAAGTTTCTGATATACCTGGAGGATATTTATTTAGCAGGACTTTCCATATGTGTTTAAAGGCTTAGCCATAATACATTCCATATACATGAAACAGTACACTACTTAAAGAGCAAAACACTCACCTTGCTAGTGAGATTCGTGCTCGCTGGCCTCCACTCAGAATGATTCCACCTTCACCCAGCAGTGTGTAATCTTTGTCTGGGAACTTGGATATATCCTGTTAACAATTTTGTAAGGAATCAGACATGTATTTTCCATATTTTCCAAGAAACCAAGCCACAGACTGGATGGAAGCATAATGTACAAAAGTGTGCTGACAGGTTAGACAGCAGTTGTGAAAAAAAAAGGTCCCACAGAGGTTTATTTATTTAATTTGTTTATGTAATTAGAAATAGTGATAAGAGAAAGCATATTATTCTGTTGCAGAAAACAATCACCAGCTGCAAGATATCAAGAATAAATATTTGTCTGAATAGCTAATCTCCATAAAAGCAAGGAATGTACCTTCATACAGCATCAATCCAAGACATTAAGTGTTCAAGTTTTCTGTCAAATAACAACTATAAATGCACTTGCTGCTGAAGTTAGGGAGAGCAAGAAGCAAACTCTATGTCTGAGCTCTTCAAAACCCAGAGAAATTTATACTTCAGGCAGGCTGATTAAAAAAGTCTCACACTAAATTCCTAGCCAGGAATACTCAAGGTTTGCAAAAGGTTTGAGAACCAAGTTCCACGGCTTGGGCTGTAAGTTACCTGTAACTCATGACTGTTAAAAACTAATCTTTTGCCAGCAATAAAAACAGAAAATACCATTTCACTCTCATATGAGGCAGAGAAAGGAGAAAAGCACATTTTTGTGCCCCAGTGGCAGAAGTGGGCAGAAATTTTCTTGAGAGGAGTATTTAGTACCTAAAGTGATGACCCATGCAAACCACAGAAATTCATGGAAGTGGAGACAATGAGAATGGCCTGTGTGCCTGAAGCTTGTCTAGTTTTTCTACTTTTACAGTTGCTCTAACAAAAAATATTAAATCTGCCTTCAAGCTCACCTGACCTACATCCTTAAGCCAACCACCATTCCCATAGAGCAGGAAGCCCTGACTATCCCAGAAGCTCCCAGTGCCTGTGCTCCCTGCTAGCAGCACCATACTGATGCTCTTGCTGCCTGTGCACACCCTCCTGCTCCCAAGGCAGGGATCCCCCGCAGCTAAGGAAGCTGACCAAGGCATCCCATAACAGACAGAGTCAAGTTCCAGTGTTGTCATCCTTTTCACATATTTCCTTTCAGTGCAGCTTCTAGGGGGAAAAGGGTGGTGTGCAATAACCCTCAGAAACTGAGCTCCTGAGAGCAAGCTTTAGGCAGCGCTCGGAAAGAGGTAGCCTGCTTTGGGGTCTCTTCCCCCAGGCAGCCAAGAGGCATGCAGGAACTCAGCTGTCTCCATGCACACTGCAGCACCCACAGAAATCCTACAGCTTCTGGGAAACAGACTGGAAGACACATAAAGCACTTCCAGGGCAATACTACTTGGGGATTCTAAGTTGAGTTGCTCTCTATGAGTTTGTATTTCATACAAAGTCAGATACAATCCAATTTTGATGACTCCTGCTGTGATTTTGATCGCTGATCAGTCTCTGTTGGGCAGCCTTTTGGCATTCCAGGCCTTTGAGGTTTTGCAGAATAATTAATTAATTAATTAATTAAATAAACAAATAGTCTTCCAGAGAAACGTTTCCTTCTTCCTCCCCTGCAAATTGCCCTGACCTCAGGAACAGAGTGAACAATGCTCTTCAGCCCTGGAACAGTGACAGATGAAGGGTCCAGCCACTCAAGGGCTAGAAATTAACCGCCTGGTCTGTCAGGAAATGGGAGATCCTCTGAACCCTTTAATTTGATAATAGCATTTACTTCCTGACTTAGAGGATTCTGATCTTATAATCAAGATATTCATATCTATGGAAAATCTATTGCAGGTGATTTTTGAATTATTCTCATGTTAACTAGTTATTGCCCTTTTGTAAAAGGAGAGTCACACAAGCAAATTCTTCGTACTAACAACAGCTCAGGTATTTGCAGAAAGAGTGGTGGGAAAAACAGTGCCAGCAACAGTTTTAAAGGAAGATTTACTGAATGTAACAGAATCACTTTCCTATAGGTCATGAAGTATTTAGAGAGAACATATGAAACTCTGGCATAAAATCTTTTCTGGCATTTCTTTGAAGCAACCTGGTCAGCTCACCTGCAGTTTTTTTATGTATGTGGGAGTCAGGCTATTCACCTGTACCTGAACATAGGGATTGGCACGGTTAAGTATCTAGACCTCCAAGCTGCCTTCAGCTATTTCTCAGTATTACCAGTACTGCTGTGTGCAATGGTGCTGGTGCCCTTGCTATTTCCTGATTCTACTTCTTCCAAAATAACCAGGTGAAGAACTGGGCCTAGTGTGTCTTCTCCTGCAAACAGGGTAAAATCCTAGCCCTACTGAAATTCATTCCAGGGTTTCCACTGTTTTAAATGGTAGTGGCATTTCATCAGATATATTTCTTTGCAGGTGTGTCAAGATGGAATTTTAATCAGATTTTTAATGAGTTCCCCTTCTGCTCTTCTCTACCCTTCACCTCAGGATAATATATGGCATGGAACAAAGAACTATTCAGGCTGTAATTATAATAATTTAAAAATGTTTAGTAATTTCTTTCAAAGGCGTAAACAGAGTAATGAAGCCCCATAGACACACAATGCTATTCATTGGAACATGCATGACCTATTGTAAAAAAGTACATAGGGCTGGTCCAAACACATCCTTGCTGTCATTCTGTGCAGGAAGCAAAATCAAGCCAGGGACAAACCTAATGTAATGATGCTGAACAGCACACAGCCCAGCACATGAACGAAGCAGCCACTGGATTTTCTTTAACATATCTATTTCTAAATGTTTAAATTGAGAAACCTGTTGGCAATTATTCAGAGATTCAATCTCCTACAGTTGCCACAGACTTTAACTACTTTTGTGGATGCTTCCAGTGTCAGGAGATAAAAAATCTCAATTTACACACTCCAGGAGAAGGCACCACCTTTTAATAGCTACTTGTATTTTTAAAAGCATAAATGCCTTATTCATCTACCTCAGCAGCAAGGATAAGCCTCAAAATACCTTTGGACTTGGTATGGAAGAATACAGACAGGATAGCTTCAGGGTGAATAGGAAATGCAGTCTCATTATTAAAAGCGAAAACCTTAGAATGGACTTCACACTCCAAGTCTTTCCTGTATAGATTAACTGTTATCAGAATAACTTGATAAATCATTAGCAACAATTAAGATAATAAGGTCTCTAAGTACTATGCCTTTCAGGAAATAGTCGTGTAATATACCCAAACTCAAGCAGTTCTAATGATAGAGCATAAGTATTTTATTTAGGGGCCTCACTTTCTTCCTTTAATTTGTCCTTAATCTTGTGGGTTTTGACCATCTCTCTAGAAAATCCCCCCACTCTCACTGCTACTTCCTTCTCACCTACCAAAGTACTCCCTTTTTCATCATCGTTTCTCTGTGTATTAGGGAAGCTGCCTCTGAATATACTTTCCCATTTCTTTTCTGTAGCACAAACTATTTGCACTGAATCTGAAGAAAAATACTGAAACCTGTATTGAATAAAAAGCTGAGTTAGGCAAGTTAAGCAGAAGCAGCACCAAGGATTTCAAGTGGGAGTTGCAATACCATTCCTCTCTACTTGATAATTTTTCTCTTTAGTTATAAGAGACAATTTAACTGTTACTTTCTTTTGCACTAATATGGTTATTTCTGTACTTCTAAGCAACCATATTCAATTCTAATATACAGAAACAGACCTCCAGATTTGAATCCACTGATTACTAAAAATCTTAAGATAATAAATCTGAAATGACATTTTGCAGAAAGTATAACTTTCCTTTTGTCCCAGTTTTCAGAAAATAAATTATCTTGAAAATAAGACAGATATGAACTAAACTGCAAGTTTTGAATTTTTAAAGTTTTGAAATCAAGATTTGTTTCAGACTACAGTACATTTCTATGAAATTTTAAAAGATGAATTTTCAGCAATTTTTTATATATTGACTTTTAGGTAACTACTTTGAACATACTTGAATCCTCATTTTCCCAGGACAGAAGCAAGAAAAGCAGGTTTCTTCAAAGTATTTCAAATGAGATTTTTTATTTTTTTATTTATTTAGGTAACTCTCTTCTCTCTGCCCATGATTCTTGAAACCAAGGCTTTTGTTAGACTTCAGCTGAACCATTTATGAAAGATTCATGATCCAAAAGCATAAGTTTTGTTTTCACAAGAGTTTGTGACCTTAAACAGAGTGTCAAATCTCATATATATGCTGGACAAACTTGCTTTCTCTATGGTGAAATATTCCCAAGGAACAGATTTTTGAAACACAAGTAGTCAATATGCCTGTGTGGGCAGGTTAAATGCAGGGTAAGAGAATTAAATATGGTTCCAGAAGTGACACAGAAGATAGGACAACATCCAAGGTAAGCAGTCCAGAGTCCTGTACCTAAGACGGTGAAAGGGGTGGGGAGAGTTGTCTTGACTAAAACAGGTTTTAACTAAGTGGTATCAACACAGAACATTGCAGAGGGGCTCTGTTATAAATATATACTTGATTAATCATAAACATCTTGAAGTCAGTGTATTTGGGTGTTTGAGGATGGTTTTCTCTCTAATCAAGATGTTCTCCTGCTAAAAAGAAACTGCCAGCCCTATTAACTTAGAGTTCACACAGAAAACTCATTGTTGTCCGCATCTTCACAGCTGGCCTGCCCATGATTTTGGGCCACAGACAAGAACTGTAGTGAGAGGAATTTGCTTATGCCAGTGGATCATACCAGTGAGAGGTGGAAAAAGTATAAAGACAGACAGCTTTTGGGTCCAAATGTCTGAGACGCAATAGTTGTAGTGGGACTTTTGACATATTATGTAGACCTTCTGCCTGAAAGAGGCATTTATGCTCTTTTAGCTGTTTACATTAGGATGCAATGAGCTTCACCTTGACATGCCAATTGCTCTCCCCAGCTGTGAAGACCAGCTAGGTCACTTGCTCTCACATAATTTACACCATAGATATGTACCTGACTAGATAGCCAAGCTACTACCATTTAATATTCTTTTATAGAGAATTATGTACCAAAAAGCAATCCAGTCAAGACTTGAATCCTTTATTGTTCCTCTCTTCTGCACACTTCATGATCTGCCCATATCCCTTGTGAAAACAAGTCTCAAAATCAGGGCATGAAGTATTTCACTCACTGGCATGACAACTCTCAACTCCTACTGATTTAATTATCTGCCAAAAAAACCCTTAAACCAACCAATCAACCCATCTAAAACTAACCCCAAATCAGGACAGACAAAAGGGGCCGGAGCAGTATAGTGGAATACAAAGATATGTGTTTTTGTTTTAGGGTATCCTTGACATTGCAGTGAACTTACCACTCAGGGATGGATGGTATACTTTGCAAGGAGACATTAAACACACAGGAACACAAACCTGGGCTGGCATATTGGTGCTCTTTCCACAGCTAATCTCTCCATAATCTAAATTCTTAGATAAAAATAAATCTCCTGCACTCCCTGTAAAACCAGCTCAAACCCCCACAGAATATGGCCACAAATTTCTTTAGTACTATTATATTATTTGATTTCACATGGAAACACTTCCTCTATTTGCATGCCACGTTAAACATTACATTCATGAGCAGCTGGTGGCTCTCAAATCAGTACATGTGTTTACTTAAAGAGTGGTAATCTCTCAAAGGTGGTTTGCCCATTATGTGTTTATGGCCTCTTAGGTAACAGTTGAAGGATCAAATTAACTAACTAGGTGGAAAAATATCCATCTTACACAGCAAAAAGGTAAAACTGGAAGTCACGGGAATATGGTTTCAAAACTTATGAATTACTGGACCTTCTCAAAAGTGATATGATACTTGTTTATTTTTAAACAAGAATAACTATAATGGGCCTGCTTCTCTAGTTCTGACTGGAAGAACCCCTTCTCTTAGGATGATTTTGTTCAGTGTTAGCAGCATTTAAATATGAAGATTCCTGTGTCAACTTTTTTACTTATCAAGTGTTAAAGCAAAACAAAAATCACATCCTCTACATATTAGTTGGCTATATTGATTTTTCAACCTAAATATCTCAAAATCAAGCCAGATTTCTTCCCCATTTTTCATTACATGAGTAATAAAGATTTTGCAAACTCAATTAACTACTCCTACAAATTTCCATTTATATTCATGTTATCTCTGCCATTACATTAACACAACCTTCAATTAATACAATCTCTAGGGAAGTCACACTTGTAGAATTGGCAGGTTTCCACAGATATACAAACTCAGGAAGTTCATATCTCTCAGTGGCTTTTGCTATATACTTGGTTCTTGAAGTGCTAGGTGAAAGATCACACTCTCTTGCTACAATTTTTATCATTAAGGTGATGAAGGGTACTTGATAAAAAAGGTAAACCACTTTGTCAAAAGTGCTGCTGAGGCAGCACCAATTCATCTTATCTTACTTTTTGAGTACTACCTATGGGGACTGTCTTTAGAAAATGCACTCAGAATCCATACTAATTGCATTTTGTCTTCTCTCCATCACAGCACATCAATGTATGACTTAAAAGGTAATAGTATTGAAATAATAGCTGCAAACTCAAAAGTAAACTCATTCAAACAATTAATTTCAAAAAAGTCTCTATATAAAGGACAAATGGTAAGGATTACTGATCTGTGCTGGAATGGCTTGATCTAGAAGTTGAAAGCCCTCACTTTTTCATTTGCTTACTGAGACCTTAATTTTAGAAGATGTATTAAATTAGGTATTCATCCTGCTTTCTTTCTTGCTAAAATATTTGCTATTTCCCAAGAAAAGGAAAAGAGAGGAAGAAGACAATAGAGAAGAAACAAGCAGCCCTTCTCCTATGTCTTCTTGACAGTCTTTTTTACTGTGATGTTTCACAGAATATATCATGCCATTTAAATGTAAACCTGTGAGAATATCTTTCAGAACAACATCTAAGTCTTCTTCCATTCAAGACAAACCTACCAAAGGAGGTATGTATTTTAGATAATGGCTAACATAACCAGATTTGCCATTCTTTAGGACATTACAGAATAAAAATCTGACACAAAACACATTCTCACCTCTCAATAAGGATTAGATTTCCTATAGGGAAATATTCTATTCCTGGACACCTAAAAATATATAAAGCCCTGGGAAATATTTATTTGCACCTTCCATCTTCCATAATTACTTTGAGATAAATTTATCTTGAGTACTTAGCAACTCTAAAGAGGCTGTTAATAAGTCTTTAGTAAATTAACTATATACCAATCCAAAAAAAGTCAGGGAGAAAAATGTAGCACTGAGTTTTCTGAAAATTCTCATGCACCCCAAATTATCTAAGTTACACTTGCATAATACCACTTACGTAATATCAATTGCATATCTCCATAGACCTAAAACAAAGTACAGAACACCCTGCATGACATCACTTTGCTTTGACATCCTGTTCTGCAGCAGGCTACTCACAAGCTACTCACTGTGTACCTGGAAGCCTCAAACTTACATAGATGGTATGATGTGACCCATATGGAGTAAATAAACTGTAGTATTTTATTGGCACTAATGAAGACAAAGGGGGAAAGACATAAGATTTGGGAATGGGACTGGATCTTTAGTATTCTTCCTCTATAGGGCGATGGTGGACATGACAAAGAAAAAGGTGCATTTTTTTTTACTTTTTGCACTAGTAACACACTTATTTGCCTACTTGGTTAAAGCATGAAGCTTTGTATTCTAAAAATATTTTGGTTAGTATGGAGCTTGGCAGTAAATCTCACTTAGCTACTGTTAAGAGCTCTACGTTAATTGACTTTGCAATAATGTGCAATAAGGAAATAAACTCTGGTATCATCAATCCTTGGTTCTTGAAGAGTCCACATAAGAGCTAGACTCAGCAAAAAGCCTGCATTCGATTGGACTATATAACTACCTTGGAATGTTATAGAGAAGGGGGCAAACCGAACTCAGGCAAAACCCCTTCTTTCTGAAGAATGAGAACACACACACACACACACACAACTCCAACACAAAGTGCTAACCCTTGTTGTAATAAACTCCTAAAAAGTCACACTGGAGAATAAACAGGGAATTAATATTTGAAATCCATCTTTCAATCTGCCATGGTGAGTCTTGTTTGGTAACTAATACATGAAAGCTAACAAAACTAGAAAGCATAATAATAGCAATAAGGTAATGCATTTGGCTTCCTTCCAGATTATTCTGCCTTCTCTTTAAGCCAGTCCAATTTAATCAGTACAGAAGAAAATATCCTTCTAAGTATCAAACTTGATCTCAAATAATGAGCCCTGCTAGGAGGTGAAGCATATCATTCTGCACAGAGCTGCACCAACAGAGATCAAAGCTGGCTTGATTTAGCCAGTTTGGAGAACAAAGGAGCTGCAGCCTGCTGAACCATCCCACAAACACTGAAACACCAAGCTGTCCCACAGCACGGAGACACTGAGCCACCAACCACCTACTGCTCCAGAAAAGGCCTGGAGTTGGAAACCTTTTTGAGCAAGGGCAGTTTTGAACTGCTGAAGCACTAACTACAACTTTTACAACCAAGGTTAAGGACTATTCTTCACAAAGCTTTCAAAGATTTCCAGCAAACCAAATCAAAAATCCAAACACAAGCCGAAATGGCCAGAAGCATAAAAGAAAATATTACTTTATAGCTTAACTATACCCTGCTCTGAGATAAAATGCAGTTACTTCTTATTTTTCAACAGACTGGCTATTGTTTTCTTGCTTGACTAGTGCTAAGGGAAAATATGTTTCACTGTGTGGCCTAAAGAAAAATCCTATTCAACACAGTTAAATATTTACTGGTTTTATTTGTATATTACAGGCAAAATGCGTAATCTTAAGGCTCAGGTAAGTGTGCAAAGGTCTAAAATGCTGGTTTATTTTGTATCTTGCCATGTGAAAAAGACACCTTTTCCTACACTACCTTCAGTCAATATGAATCACACACAAGGACGTTTTCATGTAATTGTACTCATTGGAGGCCACGTGTCACATAGGGATACATCCTGCAATAATTTCCAGTGTGAGAACTTTCAATGTGCACACAGGAAAAAAACAGCTTTAGTCAAGATTTTCCTCTAAATAATTCAGGTTTCTGGCACCAAGTTCCAATCATCCCTGGAACCATTTTTGAAGTGCAAAAGAAAGGGGGAAAACAGGTTAATTTCCAAGATTGTAAGGGAAAGCTTGGGGAAGCATGGGGAAGAAATATGACCAAAAAATTGTAGGAACAATATACATTGTATGCAACTTCTTTAACATCAGTAAGTTTACTCAGGTTTTAAATTGGCAAGGAAGGCTGAGAATGCAGACACCATATAATATCTGAACCAGCTTACTTAGCTTGTTGTGTAAACCACCAGAACTGTCAACAACATCAGTGTATCTCCAAAGGAGGTGGCAACAGGTTGACTTGCAATTCCACAAATAGGGATGCCAGGCTGAGTTTCTTAAATCTCAGAAACGTCTCGCTTACTTACAGCCCCATTCCCTGACTTTTTGGGTGGGTTTCACTTGGGTGTGGCCACAGGTCTTTAAAGTCCTAGGTGACTGACCTCTTCCAGTTGGCAGGCTTTGATGACACTCTTGTACCGGTACTCATCATAGGATACACCAAAAATTATGTTTTCTTTTATTGTTCCAGGCATGATCCAGGAGACTTGAGGTGAAAAGGATATCCTTCCACTGTGCTTAATTTTACCCTGTGAAGGCTCCAATTCTCCCATTATCAACATCAGAAGAGAAGTCTGAAAAATCATTAACACTTGATTAATATATCAGAGATCTGCACAATAAGAAATGTTGAACAAAGGGAGAGTCACTCTGCTAAGTCACTTAAATGGCATATTTGTCTTGTCAAGAATGCCCCTTAAGTACTGATCTAGTGCAAACTGCTATTGATGGTGATTTTCATCATATGTGTGGTTCTGAAAGGTTTCTTTTAATTTAATGAATGAGAAAAATTATGTAAGATATCTTGCATAAAAGGCATGCTGCTACAATAGTATGTAATTTTAATGAAACTTCCAGTAATTTTACATAGTAAAAACCTGTGAGACAGATACAGACAAAAGGTATCAGTCTTTATGGAGAATACTATTTGATTTTTAAAATTATCAGTGACTATTTTGTTTGTTCTTGTACAACATAATTCATGTTTATAATTTTGCTAGTGTTCATAGATATTTTATCTATATTGCCTTGAAAAATGCAATTTCTTTGTGTGTGTACAATTTCTCAGTGTGATCTGAATTTTCCTCTGTAACTGTTAGCTCATTTACGTGAATGCATGACCTAAGCATATTTACTATTTCCTTTCATAAAAGAATTGATTGCAATTTCAGTACTGACATGTTATAATTTCAAAGTTAATCAGTAGCTTGTAGCAACCTTGTCACACATCACTGGCTACTAGATCAAAGAATAGAATTGAGAAATACATGGAAAAATATGTTACAGAGCCATTGCAGTTGACTAAAAACCAGTCAACAAGGCTGGGACGTAACAGCCAAAGATCCAAAAAATCTGTCTAAATAACAGTTTCATGCTGTCAAACCCAGAGATCCTTTGACAAGTTATACAGTGTATCAGGGTAGTCTCATGAGATTCTTTCCATTATACCAGAATCGGACTTTTCCAAATGCTGACTAAGAAGTTTCCAGTCTTGCAAAGGACAGCTGATTGGTATGTTTTGTACACTGGATGTTAAAATACTGTATCTTGTGCCATATAACACAAATTGAAAATAGCCAATCCAAAACAAAACAAAACCTATTTAATATTGAAGGAGCATTAAAGAGCTGATGTCAAGCTTAATACCTGCTACAGATAAAATAGTTGTGCAGTCTATTTCACAGGCTTGACAATTCCTGGAATATACAGTAATAGCCTCAACCAACATGAACGAAGCCTAAAATTCAGAGGGTGTAAGGGAAGGCGAGTATTTTCGGGAAGGGGGAGGAGGGTGGGTCAACCTTATTTTTTGAAAATTTTTTAAATAATATTATAACCCTGTTATTTTTATTGCATTGAAAAGTGGAAATTTGTTGTATGACTATACTCACAGAAACTGCTCGGTGTAATCTGACTTTTCCTTAATTTCCTATGTAGCTGAATAAAGGAGATACACATATGTCCCCAGCACTTTCTAGTTGATGTTTCTATATTACAATTATCAGCTTTAGCAATAGCCATAGGTAAACTATTCTGTTAATTCAGAAGTAGCACAGTAGAATGCACTTTAACATATCAGCTTGAGGACAATCTCATGTTCTGAGTCCCTTGCTCTTTCATATGGGGACCATTACTGAAAAATAATATAGAAGCCTTGATCATACGGAGGCTGATAGATCCTTTGTCATTGAATCCCACAGACCAAAGATTTTACACCTTCAAGTAAAAGAAATCAGAATATTTTCGCCTATAATTTGTTAAACAGGAAAAGGTGCCAAACACATAGTGAATATTTGTTTTGACTTTCCCATCTCCCTAAAAAAACCAGTAAAGATGAAAGACTCATCTAATTACTTACTGTTGAAAGTGAGTAGGAATATCATAGTTCAACTCATTTTATATTAATGAGGTTAATTTGATGTGTTATCTGCAAGCTAATTGCCTTGATAACATTTTGGGGTAGTAAAATGATGATTAATTCTAAACCACAACTTTTCTCAGAAAACCACCAGTTTCAGCAGCATCTCCCCAGGCTTTCACATGGATCTCAGGAAGCCTGAGGGAGACACTACAGGAACCAGAGCATAAATCATCAGGTATACCACGTGTCCAGGGCACACATACTTACCCAATATCAGTCTTGTCAAGTTACTGACCATCTTGTGTTCAAACTTTTCCTTAAAATGTTAGCAAGGCAGGAAAAAAAATTGCTTTCTAACACACTGAGCCATCTGAATATTTATGCTATGTTCTCAATTTTTTTTTTAAAGGTAGGGAGATTCTCACTATGAGCCTTAACTTTAGGTTTCAGTCTACATTACTTTTGTAAATCTCCTTTTACTTCCAAGGGGAAAACAATTTTTTCATTTAAATTGTTATTTCCTTATAATGCTGTATCCTTGTATTACAAAAAATATCCAGCAAACTCTCTCATATTGACCACAGAATAAAACTTCAAATAACTATTGGCCATTTTAGTGAAACTTACAGTTTATCCATACTTTTTCCTGCCATCATCATTTCTACAGCACACACAGGATTGCAAGAATACAGTTACAATATATGTAACAATACATATAACAACACAATATTATTCCTTATAATTATTAGGACTTTTGTCAAAACAGCAGAAATAGAAATACCTTGCCTGCTCCAGTAGATCCAGAAACAGCTAATAACTGTCCCTTCTCAATCTTGAAATTTATATCCTGAAGAACAGGAGAGGCATGAAGTGGAAAATTACTGAAGAAGAGATTGCTGTCAGTGTTAGGAGCTTTGCTGTTGTTGTTTTCCTGGTTTGCTTTTACGAACAGTTCTCCAATTCCCTGCAACACACACAGATATGTATAGGATGTATATTAAAAAAAAAAAAAAAAAAAAAAAAAAAAAAAAAAAAAAAAAAATTTATAGGATGTATTAAAAAAAAAAAAAAAAAAAAAAAAATGTTTATGCAAACATGTATATCATACTATAGATTTATGAAAATATATTAACTTACTTTTCTCATGTTACTTTGCTTGTCAATAAAACATTCATTATATTTTTAAACATACAATTTTAATTGGACTTGTGCCTAAATTTGTGAACACAAACAAAATTTGCTTATTATAGAATTGCTTTCCAATGTTTATACATGCCATGTTTTCAGGATGGCATAAATCAGTAATTACTGCTTATTACAGGCCTTAACACTTATTAAAACGTCTCTTCCAAAGTTTCTCAACTGTGGCTAATTTTATATCATGCATTAATTATTTGCCATATATTCCTTGCCTGCTGAGAGATGAAGCTAGTTAAAATAAAGGAGTGTAGGCTGCTCTTTCTAGAGAACACCATGGCAAATATTAATAATAAAAAAGATATGTTCTGTGTTTTAATATAGTTTGGGTAACAGTACCAACCTCATCCCAAAAAGCTGTTACTTTGTCCAGCTCAACCCCAGTGGTTGTTAGATTATAGTCCAGAGCTTTATATTCTTTTTTCAGCAAGAAATCCTAGAAACATCATGAAGGAAAAGAGAGAGGAAAACAGTAAAGGACAAGGCTGTATCACACAAAGCAGTACATATTTGCCTACACTAACTAATATTTGTGATGTACTATTGCATTACAGTGCTTTTAGAGAGTGGCATACATAGAAATTATGCAACATCAATTGGATGCAGAAGGAATTGGTTTTGAAACTATCATTTATTTCACTGCTAGTGAAAACATAGCCATAAAGGTATCAGGTTCTGATTTAAAAAGAGTATCAAAACTTGGCATTTGCTTTGCTTTCAGGACTTGTGTCAGGCAGGATCACCCCTCTGACCTCAACCCTTTTCAAATAAAAGTTTCATTTTGGAGTAAGATGTAAAACGTTGCCCTCTGGTAAACAGTCAAACAAAGCAGCTACATGCTGCTATCTCCCTATTCCAGAACTGCAAGAGTTTAAAGGCGTTGGAATTATTTCTTTACCAACAAAAATAAAAGGCAGATAATGATTCTGGGAAGGGCAGCGCTGAAGTAGTGTGATTTCAAATGACAGAAGTCAGCAATCCAACACTTGTGTTACTTTCTGGGATAGTATTAGGAAAAAAGAATAAGCCTATGCCAATGTAGGAAAGACAACCTCTCTAATTCTTTATTTTTTTAAGGCTATTCAGTCTATAGGTACTATTCCCTTTAAATTGGCTTTTAAATTACATGGAAGCAAATAGATCTACATAGGCAACACAATGGACAAACTAAGCAGAATCATGGGAAAATCAGTTCTCTACAATAAACTTGCAAGTTTTCAAAGTAGAACAAGAAGGGAAAAAGCAGATGATTGAAAGGGCAGGAACTGAAAATATGGAAGGAAAAACACATGGTTTATGCAAAAAAAAAAAAAAAAAGTAGAGAGCTAGGCTTTCATAACAAAGGCAGTGGAGTCATCCAGTGGAGTTCCTGGAGCAGTGATCGTCAAAGTACACTGATCCTGAAATACTTCATGGTCTACAAAACATGGGTCTAGTTACAGGGAAAACACAATAAGCCAGCAGACATAGATGGCTTAGTCCACTCTCTAAGCTGATGAGGAAATTAAATCAGAGAAATGTATAAGTGGTTTATTACTTTCTGTTGCTTATGACTAGTAAAGGGCTTTGGTGTTCTAGGATTCTGTCCAGTCTCTCTATGGGGACTACAATGAACCTGCAACAGAGAGACGATAATTTATAGATTCTGGAACACCCATTTGCTCAACCCCAAATACAAGTGTTCAGTGAAGTGAGGGCAATGGTATGACAACTGGGCTTGCCAGCTCTGTGGCAGGACATTGGACACACTCTTTCAGGAAATAGGAGAGACAGGTTATCTCCACTAATGCCTACGGAACCTGAGAACACAAGGATTGCCTAAACTGGGACCCAACAAGGCAGCCTTCTAAATGTCAAATAGAAAAGTTTATGGCTAGATTTCTTGAATTTTCTGCCCAGTTGAAAATCATAAAAATCCAACACCTGGTTCTTATTCTAGACTACGATTCAGATACCTGATTAAGATTTTAACTTCTGTATTAGGTATTTTTATCACACTAAAAATAACAAAATCTAGCTTCTCCAAAAAAAAAAAAATCTATAAATATGTAATCAAAAAGTGTAAGATTTCACCACAAAATAGAGTAAGGGTTCTTTTTCTGAGGAGTGATTTGAAAACAGCAGATATAACATAGTTAATGAGAATTCACCCTGATTTGACTCTGCAGATAAGCCTCTCATGCTGGTATATGAGCAATTGATCTCAGTAGGTAAGGTGGGTAATAATTATTTGACTGGCACCTTAATTATGTTTACTACTCATAATGAATGACATGCACATTTGCATAAGATGCACAAACTCCTGTTGTTCTTGCCACCAATATCTAGAAAAACAGAAGATCTCTGGAAGCCATGCTATAGAAAACAGGTACTAATTTTGAACTTCTTTTTCTGAAGGAAAAACATCTCTTAAGCACCAAAACTCATGATATATTTTTATTAAGTTCCCTGTTCTGCAATGAGAATAACTAACTAAATGTCAATGCTTAATAAACAAAAAGGAAAAAAAAGCAGGTACCATGAGACTCCTGTAGTTATGCTGCCTGGGGAACCAGATAACAATATCAAGAATTACAATGACATTTCATGGTGTTTAGTCAAAGCAACATATATTCAGAAAGTCTGCATAAGCGCTGTGTGCTTTGGTTGATCAACTGACAAGATAACATCATATAAAGAATTAGCTTACGTACTTGGGAAGATTTTAGTCTTTGTACCCTACCTGTATTTTGTTTATTGCTCCAATAGAGTCATACCAGGTCTGTACAGAGCCGGGAAACTGCCTGGTCACTGTCATTCGAAGAACAATGCAGAAGGAAATGGTGGTAAATATTTTTCGGAGAGTAATTCCTTTCATCACAGCATAGGGAAGCACAGCTAAAAACACCACAAAAAAGCCTGAAAAGAAGAAGGCTGAGCTGTTGAAATATCTCATATAAGCAGCTTTTCGAGTAAGCTTCAGTTCAGTTCTGTTAAAAAAGCAAATACAAATAATTAGCGCAGGATTTCACAGTTTACAACTTACAGATGTTTTGGATGGAACTGTTGGTATAACAGTTACCTCAGAGGCTTGCTCATCCTTCTTATTTTCTAGCATTCTAGTTAGAAAGTAAGACTCCAAACCACTTTTGGGCCTAAAAAATCATTAGAGCCAAATTTTGACATCAATGTTCAGAGATGTCAGACAAAATAATAATCATCTATGTTATGATCTATATGCCACATAAATCACAATTCCTGGCACAACCAACCTTAACCATCTAATGCTGTGGTATGAGATACACTCCCAGAAGCATCATCCCGTACTCATCTGGTCATTTAGACTTAGAATTAAAGTGTCATTTAACCTCAGTTTGAAGAGGTGGAAGGCAAGGAGTCTGCTTTCCACTTTCCTTTCTCCATAGAAGCTCAGTCTATAGAGTAGCTTACTGCCTCCTGTGTAGGAATGCAACTGGTGATTACTCTTCACTGTTTCCACCATGTCTATGCATTTTGCAGCAAGCTACTAAATAAAAAGAGAAATAACTGAAAGTGCTGAATCTTTCTATTGACTGCTCTCATTTTGACCCTGTTCACATCCCCCGGGTGTCCTGCAGGTCGGCTTTGCCTGCACAGATGCACCTCTGCTGCAGTGCAAGAGCAATTGCTCTCTTGCAAGATCAATTAACTGTGGCTAGAGATGGATAGCCCAGAGGAGTGCAGAGATGTTTACTGAGGCACCTGTTATGAACAGTTATTATCAGTGCAGACTTAAGAGGACACACCATAGACAGTTCATATTGGTCTGTCTGAAGTGTCAGTTCCCAGAAGGATTTTGCTGGTGGCAATGTTACACCTGCAAGATGGCCAGCCCTGGCAGCACAAGTCTACCAGAGCAAGGGCACAGGTCTATCTGGTTCATTACAGTTGATTAAACTGGCTTGCATCAGAAAATGCCAGCATGCAGAAATGGTTTGGTAATGACTCAGTTATAATACACTGTTGCTAAAACACAGGCATGGCTTCAAGCACAAGGCCTCCTTTCCTACCAGGTTAACCAGCCAAATGACTGGGAGGTCCTGCAGAGCTGGTTTGCAAGACAAACTCAGTTAAAATCCTGACATTCCAGGGCTGACCTACTCTGGTGATATCATCACCAAGTGACCAGTTGGATGTCTCAAAAAAGTACAGAAGAATCATAGAATTATAGGATGGTTGGGTTGGAAGGGACCTTAAAGATCATCTAATTCCAACCTCCCTGCCATGTGCAGGGACACCTTTCACTAGACTAGGTTGCCAACCTGGCCTTGAACACTTCCAGGAATGGGGCATCCACAGCTTTTCTGGGCAATCTGTGCCAGTGCTTCACTATCCTCACAGGAAAAATTGCTTCCTTATAACTAATATAACTCTACTGCTCTTCAGTTTAAAGCCATTCCCCTTTGTCCTATCACTACGTACCATTGTAAGACATCCCTCTCACGATTTCTTGTAGACCTTCAGGTACTGAAAAGCCCCAATAAGGTCTCCCTAGAGCCTTCTCAGGCTGAATGATCCCAGCTCTCTCAGCCTTTCTTCACAGGACACATACTCTGATCTTGTAATATTGCTATCATTCTTGTCTTTTAAAAATCCATGCATAATACAATAAAAATTAATATCAACATCAAAAAATTGACTATAAATTATTACAGAAAATAGAGATCACAAAATAACAGTCCTTTTTCCAGGTTTCTGTGACCATTTTGTGCACTATAATTTATTTAATTAATTTCTATAGGATTTGTTCAGATGATGTGGTCTCAAATTTCCTAAAAGCAATGCATGTGACCAGGGGAATCCTAAACTAGTTCCATCCTCAAGCTAGCACTCACGTCCTGCATTCAGACTGAGTTTTCTCTGATTGTTTATAGTAAATCATTACAAATTCTGATGGTAAAGAACACTTTCCCTGGGTTGTCTTTCAGAAGGCAGCTGAACAAGATGTTTGTGTAACAATATCATTTTATGTCTTTTATTTACATGATAATATGACATTTATATTTCTTTTATTTTTCCAATCACACACCTGACACAGAATTTTAGTTCTCTATGAAGGACTAAACAAACACGTAGGAGACATGGGACAGTTTTAACACAGCGTCACTCATCAATCAATATGTCATTTCTCCTCCCTTTCCCCCTGGGACACCCTGTCGGTAACAAAGACTTCCTTCTCGCAGGTCTCAGATAACCAGGTTAGTACCTTCCCTCTTTTCTGCTTCCGGTCTGGTAGTTCCAGTTTAATCTTTATATTAATTGAGGAGGTAAGTATTCTACAAGGCCATTTACAATAAATCTTTATGGAAATGTGCAGAAAGAATACACAAAGCTACGCTGCTTTAATCCTTTCACCAATTGCATGAAATTTTTATAACCAGCTTTATTGCATTTCTCAGGAAATGGCTGTGCAGGATTCACATTGTTTCCTTCACCACAGAATAGGAACCTCTGTAAAGGCTTAAGTAACCATCACAAAAGGGCTTTTTATTGTAAGATGAGGATAGGGTTGGCCAGAAACAAACACACATCCCACAGTTGTTTTACCTGTGCAAACTAACCACTGAAATATCATTATAACAAATGAGGAAGTAAATAAAAAAAAAATCTCACCTTCATAGTAAGCATGACAAATTCAGAAAAAAACCCAAACTGCAGTGTGGGAATACATGGTTAGTTTATGGAGGATTAAGAGCTGTTGCTTTACTTCTTCACTGACAAGACCACTGATCATGTTCATAACCACCTAAACTTTTTTCCTGAGCACAAAAAAAAAATTTGACTAACAAATGAGAACACTTACTCACGGATGCTTTCAATCATTTTTTCCATTGCATCTTCCCAACAATAGGCTTTAACTGACTGTATATTTTCAATTATTTCTGAGGTGATGACAAGTCTCTCATTGATCTTTCCTGCTCTCTTATTCCTACAAAAGTAAAAAGGCAGTAGATCAATCTTCATCTTTTCCATCCTGTATAGTTAGCTTCTACCCCATTATATCTTATGAAAACACCTTCTATATATGCTACTGCTTAAAATGTTTACTTTATAAGAATTATGAAGAATGTAAAAGGAGTTACTAGAAATCCAGTAATCACTTTACAAAGGCAAAAATACAAACTCTAAAAAGAATAAATCAAGTCACTAACATGGAGTTTTAATTCTAAAAATTCTAAATTTAATTCTAAATTTAATTCTACCACTATTTTCTGCATGTTAGGCTTTTCATTTTGTTAAGTCTAGACCTGCTGCTAAGTAAGTAAAGGTTTGTCCATAACTTTCCTGACACAGATAACACTCTTTGGACTCCTTTTATGTTATGTCATAACCAGAAACCTTTAATCAAGTGGTATAACTTCTTAAAACCAATGTGCTTCAGGAAAATATATTGAAATATTTTAAAACAGTCTTGTCACCTGTATTTCATCATCATTTGTCCCAGCCAGGCTTGGAATAAGGCCATGACAATTAGAAAAGCAAGTCCAGAAAATGCAGAAGCTTCTAACATATCCCAGAGCAATCCCATCAGCAGTGCCACTTGTAATGGTGCAATCCATACAAAATGAGCCAGAGCAAGACCCTATGGAAGGCCACAGCAGAAAATAATAATAATACAAGTTACAGATGTGCTCTGAAAGCTACATGAAAAGGAAGAAGTCATAAAAGTGACACTTTGAAAAACGTTATGAAGAATGGTACGAATATTTTCAGTAGTAGAACAAGTTTATAAAGGAGGATTTGTGATCCTGAGCACATAGCATTCTGGGTGTTAATTATGCTGACAGTGCAGCAATACATATACATTCCACACCTAAACTTTGATTTTTCTAAGGCAAAGTTCAGCCTGCAATTGTCTCTTTGTTATGCATATGCACAGGGAAAACCCACAGCTTTATAAAAGTAAACAGAATTTGGTATCAATGCTGGCTTTTTCAACCACTTTAAAATGAGAAAAATACACAAGAGAATCTTCTGAGAGTGTGTTAATCTGATAAAGAAGGCAAATACTACTTTGGTGAAGAAACAGCTGTTGTGCGAACACAACTACTTCAATACAGATTGCTGCCTACTTCAGTCACATTCCTTCACATCCAGATTTTGGACACAGTCCTGTGACCAGGCTGCACAGGGGTCTGTGTTATGCAGCTGCACTGCTGCAATGATAGACCACTTGTCTTAACTTCTTCAGTGCTAGCTGACATTGCTGTATAAAGCAATACAGTGCTTTAAGTAAACAGACCCTACACAGTCCCAGCCTAGAGTCTACAGTCTCTCTGATCTTGCATATTTATATTTAATGGGAAGCAAACCTTATACTAGCAAAGGGCCAAATAAACACACATGATGAACAGAAGTTCATAGGGCTTCCAGTTCCTAAAGGCAGGAATTTATGTCTTTAACAAAAGAGAAGTTTTACAGGAGACTCTGTAAGTACTGGGGATGAGTCCTAACAGTCTTACATCAACAATCACTTTTAGGACAGCAACAAGAGGCTGAACCTCATCATTTTTCAATGCCAGGAGGGGACTGGATCACTTTAGTAAAAACATAGTCACCAAGAAATAGGATGGAAAGCTTGAACCAGCAAGTTCTGACTTCTATGAAACCAACCGTAAAGCGCAGAGGTTTCCTGAAAGGTTCTCACTGGACTGCAGAACAAGCATGTTTTTATGATATAACTGGGTTTTAGGTTTCCTCTACTAATCAGCATAGGAGATAAAGGATGTCAGAAGCATCAGAATGAGCATTTCCATGACCATGTGCCAACACGTTTTCTTAAGACCCCGTAGATATTTTATATCTACAATGAGCACTCACTGCTGTTCATCATTTATGCTCCTTCTTTCCTCAATAACTGTCATGAACAGCTTGAAGTATTATATATGTATTTGATGGTTCACAAAGTGACTTAAACAACTGATGACGCACCTCATCAAATTTGTTCAGATTGTTGGAAAGAAGACTGACCAGTTGTCCAGTACTTATTTTATCTAGAACTCTGCTTGACAGTTTTAAGATCTGTAAAAGAAAATAAAACCACAGAAAAACAGTCATCTAACTCATCCCCATAAAACAGAATAAATACAGATAAAAATTATAAGCAATGGCACTCTATATAAATAATAATCCACTTACTGTTTATGCTATAAAGAAAATCTCATTAAACTTGTTATTTATGTCACTTGCATTCAATACAGCCATTAAATTGCTTTACAAATATTGATTTATTGACTTAGTCCTTGCTTTCTGTTGAATATTTTATGTATATAGATATATATGCAAATGCAAGTTTTAATTAAGCATGCATGCTGTGTGCTGTTGTGCATCATCAGATCTCCTACTGTGCCCCTCTTGACAAATATTTTTGAAAGATGCTTTCACAGTGAGCTTTACACTAGAATAACCAACATGTTTGTTTAAATTAGGTGCTTTTGATAAAATCAAATACCTAAATCTTTGTATTTGTGAACACGTGATGTGTCAGTATCTGTTGATTCTTCATGCTATAAAGATCTCACACAGTATCATTCAAACTCAATCCCTTCAATGTTACATTTTTTGCTTAAATATTCACCTCTAATTCTCTTTTGAAGATATTCTTTGGCCACCAGCATGTTGTTCTTCCTTTGCAATATACATGTATAACGGGAGCACAGTAGTAGAACAATTAAGGTATCTCACTACATATCCAGCAAGTCCCAGCTCACACAGAGGCTGACTTCAGCCAAACCAGCTGCAGGTGAGTATTTAGTTCTTTGGATTGAGAAATGCTGAGCTATCAGAAACTGATGGTAGCCACATTATTATTCTATGTACTTTGTTTACCTTAACAAAGCTATCAGTCTTTTAAGAAACCAGTCTAAGAGTTACATAGGCTACACACAGAGGTTTGGCTGAGACTAAATTAAACAATTACCTTCTTATAAATCAAGCTAAACATAGCTATCCTCATTTGCATTCCAATATGATGAAGACCAAATATAGCAGGGTGTATAAGTAGTGTTCTCACAAGGAAGAGAAGGCACAAGCCAATGGCCAGGTAATAGGCTATGGATCTTTCATCAGAGTTATCTGGATCATAGGAAGCTATTATTCTTCCCAGCAGAAGGGGTTGCACAGATTTGGTGACTTCCTGCAGATAGAAAAGAGAAAAATCATTTTGGTCAGCAGTTTGTTCAATTTTTCAAAATGGCTAACATTTTAATTCCAAGTCCTACCAAATGAGTTTTACAGCTTCATATCTTAAATGAAGAAGTCAGGCCTATTTGCTGAGCAAAGCATGGAAATTTGCAGTAATTACACAAGAGTACAGACAACTCACTGCTGTCTAAATCACTGATGCTCCTGCAACTCCACAAAAACAAACCTAGATGGTAAATTTTATTTGATCATTTTCTACAAAAGTGACAACTTTGATTAGCTTCCACATTTATTTCACACAGTTATAATGGATTAGCCATATCATGTGACTGAATCCAGTTTATCAGGCTGGATCTCTGTTTTTGCCCCTAGGGAACAGTTCTCACTGCACTTTACTGGACTTAAGAGAACACAGGAAGACCCAGAACTCCTGGAATGAACACTACCAGAACAACACAGTGAGGATATATCTAAAACAAAAAGTAAATGGAGATAGTCACAGAATAAAGGCATAAATAATTGGATTGTACTCCTCAACAGTTCCAAAGACACTGTATTCAGGTTTACAATAAAAGCAGGATGAGAGGGAGTAGAAGGTAGTGGAGGCAAGATTAACCAAAATCCTGGAAAGAAACCAGTCCCTCATTGCATTGGAAGCCCCAGCACTATCCATCCCAGGATGAGCAGCATGGTAGAGATCCAGAGTAGGAGAGGAAAAAGAGGCAGTTTAAACCACCAAACTGCAAGGCATCCAAATGCTTTGCTATAGCCCTGGCTTTAAGTTAGCCTGCTATTACACTTGTTCTCAGTCTCATTTTCTGTTGTAATTAAACCCCACTAGTACCTTTGCCTTCCACTTCTTTTCCTGCCCCATCATGCTCATACTTTCGCTCCTATAACCTCAGCTTTTCCATCTTTGCCTCTTGCCCCTTCTTTCCTCCCTCAGTCCTTCCCCAAGAACTGTGTTCTTAGTGCTATGGTCTAATACTTTGCTTCACCTTCTGCATGAGCTTCAGAAAGATATGAAGTATGTATGTGCTCCTTTGCTTCACATATGTTCAATAGTGTTATGAACTTTTATGCCTGTCTCCTTATCCTTCTTTCTGTTATACTGCAGCAGAAAGCATCTGATACTTCCAAAGTACTAAGACAGCATTGAATTCTTTTTCATACAGATGTGTTAAAGTCTGCCAAAAAGTTATTAGTACTGCCTTCCAGCTGAAAACCACACAGACCACCAAACACAGACTCAGAGAAGTGAACTGGTGAAGTTCAGCTCTAATTAAAGGTCTGCTGTAATAAATAGATTGGGAAAAAACCCTTTAATTTTTTTCCTTCTTCTTTGGGTTCCTTTTGTTCTCTTATACAAAAGCAATCCCAAGTACTCCTACAACAAATAGTGTAATCCCTTTTGAATGTCACCATTGATGGAGCTGATATTCATCATTCACTTTTTCCACAGAAGAGGTGAAGTTTTTTATCTCAAACAGCATACCTGTGCCATGTGCTACATTTCCCAAATTAAACATCACTCTGCCCCAACACAAATGCTGTAAAACTGGAGCCAGCTTTGACAAAGACTTCAGTGTTATTAGTAGGCAAAGGGAGGAGTGTTTATTAAAACACACATGACCCAAGGCAGCTGTGCTTAGACCATATGCATCCCAAAACATCAAACCAAGACTCCCCAAAACTCACAGAATACAAAACATTCATTTCTCAAGGACAATGCAGTGCTTTCATACTCTCAGAGATTCCAAGATAAGCTTTTCTATGTATGCTTAAAATAGCAAGATTTTTTTTTTGTATTTACTTTTATTCCAGTGAAAACGCCATGTTCTGCTGCTGTGTTTGTTGTGACTATAAAGGTATTGCATACATTCTTAGCTTGCTGGAAAAAAGGTGATTTACAGACTAACTGTAAAATAGTGGCTGGCAATAAGCCAAGTCATATGCTATCTCATTGTGCATAAAAATCCACTGGTTTACAATGGAGATTTATCAGCTTACTTACCAAAGATATTGTCTAGTCTACATACAAATCAAAGCAGAACTACCTGGTTTTCATTTTTCCTCTTGTAAAATCGAAATTATCTACTGATATAAATATGGGTAAACTGATTAGAACAACTTGCCTAAAAAAAGGAATTGGATTTGCACTCCTAACAGAAAACTGAGTTTTCAAGAGTCATGTTTTGCCTTCTCCTGTCCTTACTCTTCCCTCTGCATTCATCACAGGCCACTGAGAAACTCAGAAATGTCCTCCTCACAGAAATTTTAAGAGCAAAGATCTGAAGAGAAATGAAAGCATGACACAGAATACCATGCTAATTTGATCTGGTATGATTATTCTTACGCAACAAGGACTTTTGATTTACGTGTATCCCCCATATGTTCAAACACTCTGCATTTGAAGACAATAATGCACATCTCTGCTTTGGCATATGCCCAAGAATTGCTTCTGGACTTTCATATCCCTCCCTGCCTCCTCACTCACACCCGTGACCCATATGCAAGAACTTCAGGAAATCCTCATTAGGGTCCTTTGGGATATGATATTAATACCACTTCTGAGTTAATGTTAGCAGCTGCTGTGCCTGAGTGGAAATATATATTTCATGGGGATGAATATAAGACCAAAATACAAGTAGAATCAAACTAATCCTTACAGCAAAGTACCTATTTGGTTAGCAGGTGTCAAGCTAAAAAGCAAGATTTTCACCACCATAACACCTTTTCTTTAAATTATAAGACTCATCTTCTGATGGGGTGAGCAGACACATGAAGTGCAGTAACTCAATGTCCCCAACATAACACTGTTTATGAGGAAGAGTTGTAGTACTCTAGGAGGCCAGAGCACAAGTGTCCACCCTGCAATAACATCATTGCCTACAGTGGGTCAGGGAAAAGGGAGAGACAGAAAGAATGTTAGACCTAATGAGAGCAAAGTTGTCATGCCAGTTGCAACGACAACTACACAAACAGAAGGGATGTCAGCAGAGTTTAAACCACACTCCAAGAAAGGTGCCATGAAAACAGCTCAGCAATTAGACAAGAGAAGATCTGAAAGGAAAATGAACTTCAAAGAACACACAACTTGGTTACACCTATGCCAATACGGCACAACATCCTGTCCCCATTCAAATTAATGGCAAAGATCCCATTAATTTCCGTGAGCAGGGCCTGAAAAGAACACCAGCAGCTTTAGGAGCATGTTTTTTTCTCTTATAATTCCTCTTCCAATAAAATTAAACAGCTTTCAATAAGATGAAGACTAATGATAACAGAATCAAGAATTTAAACTGAATTAATCTTTCCATGTTCATTGTGAAAGGGGCAGATTTTGTTTACTATGTGTTTAATTGCATATCTGCCTATGATTTCTTGAAAAAATAAAAAACCCCAAATCCACAACCAAACAAAGACTATGACTCAAACATCCTGCAGTCTTGTTCTGTCTTCACCTGGTCTAAAATTGCACTCCATTAAAACAGCCCACATGGAGAAATCAACCCTGCACGGTCACACGCATGCATGCCCACACACATTGCCTACTTTGGGAAAGAGTGTTATCCTCAAGACTGCCTGCAAAAGCCCACAGACACTGCTTAGCTTTTACCAGGAATGCATTACTGCAAAAGATTTGGCAGGCAGACTCTGCAGGAAGAGCTGTTACAGTCTATGGTAGGTTACATTGGTAGAACCGTTCTGTTGCTGCCTTTTTTTTTTTTTTAGACACAAACCTACCATGAATAAGGAGTTGCTGGCTTGGTGAGGAAAAAAAATTAAAAAACAAAAGGCAGTAATGAGATCATGGGAGCACATAAAAGACATAATTGAGTAGGGGTCCACAAATAAAGGCTCTCATGTCAGAGAATTGTTGACAAAAAAGATGAAAGAGGATAGAAAAAGGGTTATTATGCAGCCCCCTAGATAGCAAGATGCCCTGTCCTAGAGGGTTAACTGCCCTATCTGGGTAAAGACAATTTAGGATCCAGTACCTAAAGGGTACCCCCTGGCACTACCTTCTGCATCAAGCAATGGATAGACTCTCTTTAACCCTTCTTTTGCTGCTAATGTATTGATAGAAACTTTTTTTGTTGTCTTTAACTGCAGCGGCCAAATTAAGTTCCAGTTTGTCTTTGGCCCTTCTATTTCTCTCCCTGCATAACCTCACAACATCCTTTTAGTCCCCACACGTTACCTGCCCCTCCTTACAGAGGTGATATGCTCTCTTTTTAACTATTAAATCACAGAAACTTGAAAATAACATGAATATTTAATGTGCATATTGGTTAACTGCAATATTCAGATTTACAGTCTGGCTATACACCTAGTGATACACCATTAGTAAGAAACTGTTTTCACAGCTCCTAACTCCAGTGATAGGATTGTCACACAAACAGGTGGCATTTGGTAAGTCAGAGTAATCCTACCTAACATGTTGGAAAGGTGATAAACATAATCAGTTCAGACTTTTACATCAAGTTCCTGATCACACACTTTGGAGCAGTGACAGCACCAAGATCCTATTATATGATTTCACAGTTATTTAGGAAGAATTGTTACCACTGATGAAGACAACTTGTTTATTGCACACGTAAACCTCAACAAAGCATTTAATTGTAAATGTGTCTGCTACACACTTTGAAAAAACTGTGAATCATGTGAAATAATGTGAAATTGCATGGTCGATTGTTTTAATGTAAGCTAGAAAACTCTTTAGAAACTTATTAAAAACTGGAACATAAGAAAAGAAGTACTTTAGTTCAGCAGTGATACAAAAATTCAGGTACCCTACCTGTATGTGGAGAAGCATATGCTGGCACTAAAAACATTGAAAAATTATTAATATGTATGTTTTAAAGATATTAAGATATTATCAGAAAATATTTTTTTTAATGAAAGTCCATGAGTATAGCTGTATTTATCTCCTTTGTAAGCAAAACACATTGATCTGTAGCTACTGAAAGGACTCTGTATTAATTTAGCAGTCCTTAAGACTTGGCTCTATTTATGGAACACTAAAAGTTTACTGAAAAGGAGACAAAATCTTACCCCTAAATATAACATCATTCCATAGAACATAAATTTCCAGAAAAAGCATCGTCGAAGAGCATTAATGAGTTTGGGTTTCTTCTTTGAAGTTGCCAGCTCTCTGTCCCACTCTCTGCAAAGGAACCAAAGAACAAGTTGCGTGAGCAAACACATGGGTCTGTGGCTCTGACATACTTCAGTTCACCCAAGTATATCCAAGGAGACTTAGCTAAGGTGGCTAATGAAAGAAAGCTTTGCTGAGACACCAAAGACCTGGCCTTCATTGATCAATAAAAGTTCAAACTTAGTTCAGCCACATATTTTGGCAATTTTAAATACTCAGTCATACATCACCCTGCAGGGAATTAATTCATTAAAAGGTCACACTGTATGTTTTAAAGAAACCTGCTGTACTTAAAACCAAAGCACAATAATAGGCATATAAATGTTTTGGAACTCTTCCAGTTTGCAAAAAAGAAAGTACCAACAAAGCATCAAAAATGTGACTTTTCTACTGCACAGTACTATTTTCAACTTGTGTTGCTGGGACAATAACTTTCTACTCAATAAGCTGCTGATCAGAAGTAATGATGCTCAGAGAGCATATGTTTAGTCAAAATTAAACTCACAGATTGAAATACTCCTGAGAATTTCCTCAGCTAACTCATTTCTCCATTTTTCAACAGAATATTAAATAACCAAAATATTCCATTTTTAAACGATCAAAATACATTAAGCATAGCAATGTTCTCGATACATTCCACCAGTTTTGAATACTTATGCTACACTGCCACTAAGTTTAATTGGATTGGCACAACGGTGTAGACATGAGCTGCCCTGGAACAGCAAGGAAAGCTCCACCAGAAACTGGGAGAGAGGGAATGGATTTAGGCACTTGTATTGTAAAAGTTAGTCACAAGTGCAGAACAGTTTCTGTACTAATACCCTCAAAATAGGATAAAGAAGAGTGGAAGCCTAAATGAGGGAGGTCAGGGTATGATTTCTGTAGAAACACTTAGTATTTCAGTAGTGGTATCAAAGGAAAATAAGAACGATATTTAGAATAAGAAAAAATAAATCAAGGTTTTACAATGTTATCTTGTGAAGAAAGAACAGCAGAAATGGGAACTAACAATAAAACTGAGTCTGGCCTCTCTCATCAATAGACAGATTTTACAGGTACCTGTATATAGCAATTTCGAGCATCTAGCTGTTACATCTCAGCCAGGGATCCCGGTCATATCCAAAGTACAACTGTGTGCAACCAGCTTGCACCCAATGCTACTTAAACATTTCAAGTGCTTTTTAATGAAAATTGACATGTAATTCCTGAAACAAATGTGGTTCATGAATCTTTCTTACCTTTCCAGTTTTTCAGAAAGATTATCAGCAGAGTCTGCAGAAGGGATTTGATAAATATCTGACAGCTCCAACCGTCGTCTGTAACCCTTTTTCAAAATTGGTTTTGTCCATCTAAGCAGAAATAAAAATAAAAATTTAAAAAAATATCACCAGTTTCTGTAGTGATAGGACAAGGGGGAATGGCTTTAAACAGAGAGTAGGTTTAGATTAGACCTTAGGAAGAAGCTGTTTACTGTGAGGATGGCCAGACACTAGAACAGGTTGCCCAGAGAAGCTGTGGATGTTGCATCCTGGAAGTGTTCAAGGTCAGGCTGGATGGGGCTTTGAGCAACCTGGTCTAGTGGAAGGTATCCCTGATCATGGCAGAGGGGTTGGAACTAAATGATCTTTAAGGTCCCTTCCAACCCAAACCATTCTATGATTCTACAGGGGTTCCTTCGACACCATAAATTGCAGTATGCACTTAACAACATAGATCTATCACAGGACTCCTCATAAGATCTTCATTGTGTCCATCATATGCACGCATTTTGCATTTGTTTTTTCAAATGTCATGTTTAAAAATTTAATGCCAATTTAAAGATCATGCTGAATTAAAAATTTAATACCAGTTTAAAGAGCATGCTGAATCAAAACATAGCTACTCTATAGAGAAAAGTTTTCGAAGCCTTGACTAATTTTATCCAACAATTCAGCTCCAGAAAGGCCTATTAATCCTCAAGTGCCAACTCATACAAATTTTTGCAGTAGATTCTGTCTGGAAATCTTTTTTATAGCACAAAACTAAAACAAAACATTAACAAGGATCTGTAAGAACTAAGAGTGTATTTTGAAACAACTTTCAGCTTTATTTCCTTCAAAAAATTAAATGCCTGCAAAAGAAGCAGTTTATGGCTTTTTGCTGTCATGTTTCCATATGTAAACAGAGTTTGTAAATAACCCCATATGATTTATGATTATGATTATGATTTATGATTATGATAAAAGTTCTGTGAAACCTCAATCATTTCAAAATGTCTTTGTTTTAAATTACCTTTATAAAAACCAGAAGAAATGCAATAATGTTGCCCACAGTCACTTAGAAAATACAAACAGCTTATTGGACATGCATACCTGCATGCCTGTAACGTGTCAGACACACAAAGTAATCCACTCTTACTTGCAAGCTCTGAATTTGCAGAGGTTGATGCAAAGGTAAAAGAAAATCATTAAATGCTACACAAGTTCAAAAAGACCTTAGCACAACCACCAAGGACTATTTGTCTGCAACTGTGTGCACAATACATGCATGCTCTAACATTTACTGTAATAAATTATGAATTGTATAAGACAGCAGTCTATAATCCCCATAATTCAGTAAGGCACAAAGATATTTCCCGAGTGCAGAGTTACATCACACCCACTGCAAAGAGAAGGTGTTCTAAGAAACTGGAGGATTATCTTTCATTTCTACAATAGCAGAAATAACACGCGATTCATGGAATGTTCCAAGAAGGCAGCAAGAGAGAGAGTCACTGGTAAAACATCTATAAATTGTATTTCTACTAGAAACAGGAGCCAGTGTTTTCAGGTATGTAAGAAGATGGAAGAGAAGAAAACCTTTGAATTTAAAAATAACACTGTTGTGTGAAAGTCTTTCATGGCCAATGCAAATGATAAATCAGGTATTTATTTGTATTTGCCAGCTCCTGATGACAGAAAGAACCAGCTGCTATTGGCTTTGTGCATATCTTGTGGAGAACTGGCCAATCCTTGTCCTTCAGGCACAGAAACTGTAATGGACTGGCTTCATCACAAAACGACTACTGCAGTTAATGCAAGTAACAGCACTTCCTAAGCAACTTTAATTATCCATACTATAACTAGGTAATAACCTCGCTGAGCCCCTTAATTATGCTTTGAGACTGTAATAAACCATTCCCAACTTGAAAAACGATAAACACTTTACAGTTTCAAACTCTGTATGTTTTGGGAAAACATTTTTTATTGCACTGTTTCCCTCTACACATTTGATTTTATTTATAGTTTTGATTAGCACCTACCCTGGCATTTTGCCACTGCCTGAAGTAACAAAGCGTAACTGCATTTAGAGCAGAGTGGCTGTGTTAGCATTCAGGGAAGGCAGCATGCTTAGCAGATATACTGTACGCCCAGAAATGTCTCGTTTTACTCTGTACTTAACTAGGTGCAACTTATCACTGCCACCGAAACTATGTGGTCCTTAAACCACCTTCTTCTCCCAAGTCTTTGATAGCAACATAGTGCTGTCCTCATCCTCTTCTCACTGCTCATCGGGGTAGCTGCAGCTATGGTAGATAAACTCCTCTAGCCATTGAAAGGAGCAGTATTAACTCTTTCCCCTGGGGACCTCCTAGTCTGCCGCCAGGTTCCTACTGCAGGCTGCTGGCAGTGCTTGCACGGAAAGGCTCATCTCCCAGCTGCCCTGGCCTTGCTCCAAAGTCCCACCCTAACTAGATATGGCCAATTCGTGCACTGTGCCAAGTGGCCTTGGGTTGGAGTGGTAATCGTGGGAGGAGTTGGTCTGACACGTGATGTTTGTCTCAAGGTAGATCTTCAACAGTTGCTTGGGTTGTGCTGTCAAGAATTGTAGGAGGCAGTATGTATTCTATTAAAAGGAATATACTAGACCTAGAACACACACAAATCTCATAAAACCAGCCTTTTTTCAGATTCCAGTAACATCCAGATTATCATTATGATCCCGTTTCATTGCAAAGTTTTGAAATGCAAAATGACTTAAGTTTATTTTAATTGACAATATAATCTGTAGTTATTCATGTTTCTTTAACACCAGGTGACACAGCTCAGTCAGAGTTTGTCAACAAATACATCTCTTCTATTTTTTCGGCTTAATGAAAACAATTTGTCAGTGTTAATGCCGAGTTTTTTCTTGTGGTTGCTGAGAATGAGAAAATTCTTCTGAAAAGAAGAGAGTAAGAAGCAAGGTAAACAGATTGGCTTTACAGCATTATGTTTGCAAATGCCACCGGATTACTGGCTGGCACTTAATGAACTCTTTTACAGAAAAACCTGTAGTGCTGTCAAGAGTTTTGCCACTGACTAGGAATGTTATTATGGGTACACACACGAAACCCAGCAGGGGACAAGTTTCAAGGATGTACAGTAGGAAAGAAGAAGAGAAGGAAAACGAGTTCCACCTCTATTATTTACTGCCTGTAGCAAAAAATACCCTGCAAGTTTGATATGTAAATATCAAATACCTAACATATTGTTTGGTAGATTTCTAATGACTATTTCTTTGTCTTTCACCTCAGCAATACATAACAGATTTCTTACTATAGCTATTGCTTTCCACAGCATGGTCAGACTCATCCCGTTCAAGCAAACTGTATCTATAGGACAGATGTCTTTGGCTTTCCAGAGAGTATTAACACAGACAACTTGTCAATAGGATTTGACTCTCCCTTAAGGCCGCTTTGCATGTCACTGAAGACAGAAGGAGCCTCCGTGTTGCTAAGTCAACTACCCAGATCTTTCTCCTAGCCACAGGAATACCCTAGCTCTATCAGGAATACCCCAGCTCCATCAGGGTGTTCAGATCAAGAAGTATGGGATGTTGAGACAATGACAGAACAGTGGGGCTGAGTTGTCTAAGGTCTGCAAAACAGAGGAGCTCTCCTGCAGGGGTCACTGATCAGACTGGTACCGTTTCAATAGGTGCCCTGTTCAACACACAGCAACATCTACTCAGCAGTGCAAAGGGGGCCATGGTTTCACTCCCATTTGCAAAGCATTGATACCTGTGCACAACATAATTAGGCATAGTACCTGCAGCTCCTAAGGAAGTGGATCTAAATCTCAATGGAGAGGGCAAGAAAAGTGCCTCTGGCTTTATCTTATCCTTTCTCCTAGCAGCTAAGGGGAGGGAGAGCAGGAAGCATAATTAAGCTGTTAAGAAGATGCTTTGGAGCCTAAGTTTTACAAGGGGTTTGTAGAGCCATGAATTCCTACCAACTGCAGGAAAAGGCTGAGGTACCATGTAGATCTCAGACATTCCCAAAGGTCAGACCAGACCAGACTCCATCAGAGGCTTTGCACTCCTATCCTCTCCCCAAAAATACCCATCACTCCAGTAGAAGCAAATTATAAATATTTCCTTACTTTATACTGGACGTGTCAGCTTTACTACATGCAAAACTCTCTCTCCAGAAGAGTGTCTGCACCACCAGCCACCTTCTTTGAGCATTCTGCAACGCAGCTGTAAAGGGTGACCGTGGCTCTGTGTGATCTTTGCTCACAGATGGGACAAGTGTGCCCATGGAGCACAACTGCCAGGCACCACAGCCTTATTCCTGTAATTTGGTTACTCTCAGCAGAGTAGGGTTGCAGTTACTTTGTTTTGAACAGTAACTTACTGAAATGGTATGTTAGATATTCTGAAAACTATATTAAGCCTTTAGCATTTTCTCCTTTAAAACGAAACAAATGCAACACAGTTTAAAGATAGTAATTGTAAGGCTTTGACAATGAAAGGTAAATGCAGACTCTACTGATTTCTGCTTTTTTGTTGTTGTTTTCCCTCAGATCACAACAATTAAGATTTTAATTTCTTCACTAACAACAATTCTTCCCCGTAAGATGTTATTTAACATGGAAGATATTTAGTTGCAATATTATTGACTCTGCCACTAGCTGTGAGCAGCACCATTTTAAGAAGAATCAATGTTCTGCTGAAAGCCCAGGATTTCAATAGCAAATCTTAATTAGGATTACTCCACAGCAATTCTTGAGCAAGGCTTGCCTTTTCTGCACAGTTTTTGTGAAGTGACACTTATTCAAATTATCTTATCTCCAAATGCTTTTTTTAGCAGAAATTCAATACTTTTTCCTTACAATTAGGAGGGTAGTCAAAGCATTTCATTTTGCAGAAGTCCTGAGAGTTATTTTTGAGAGAAAACAAAACACATTAGGGGTTAAGTTGTGCAAGACTGAAGGACAGAATACATTAATTGTATTAAAATCAGAATAAAATCTGTCAGTTGTTCAGATACCAAAGTCAATTGTAAGATGTACTTCAAATAATTGTTTAACAAAGCTAGCAAAATAACATAGTGGTGATGATGTGCTATGGACAGGGTTTTCAAGGCTGTTTCAGCATACACCTACAGTTACACAGGCTAGAAGTTTCTTCATCTTCACTCTTTTTCTCCATTATATATCCCACAGCAAGAAAAAGAGCGATTCCTTTCTGCTAATCATTTGAAAGAACGGGAAACATTACAGAAAGCCGGCATCAGCAAAACTTGCAGAGCAATACTATTCACGATTTAATTGAATTTTAAAATCTCCCAGATGTGTCACTACTGTGATAGTAACAGATTTCTCCCAGTTTAGCACTTCACTGTCTTAGCCATGCATTTTTTAGAAACATTTCATAATAAAATAACACATAGTTGCACATCAGCTGCCCTTTTCAAACATGTAATTTATTCCAACCCCAAAGACTGATAAGTGGTGAGGTGTAAACTCTTTCACCAAGAGGCAAATACATTTGCAATTTATTTTATTTTTATTTTAATACCAAGTTTCAAAATGTAAAGTGCCATTAGAGTAATATGGAATTAATCCTGAATTAGGTGCTGCTTCTCTTACTACTTGCTCTTCGCCATTTTCTCTTTATCCTAGTATTTGACACTGCTACTCCTCAGCATGATCCTTGCAACTTAATGAGAAAATGTCTCATATCTTCTGATTTCTAAACAGTCCTGGGCTTTGAGCAAACCAATACAGAGGGGGAGGCAGGGGTAGGGGCGGCGGGGGGGTGGTTTGGTTCTGTTTGCATTTATTACCAACAAAGAAATAAAAATATTCCAGAATTTACAGATTAACCTTAAACTGAGTTAAGGTGAAACAAGTTAAAGTTGAGTCCCATACAACAAAAGTTCACATACTTTATTTTAAAAGTTGAGGGGAAAAAAACCCAAAAGATAAATATCAACACTAAAACATGGGAATATACCTAAAACCCACTACCCTTCCTCGCTGTGCTTTAGGATTTTCTCCTAAGGCACAATCTTCCCATTGAGTCAAAATATTAGTATTGTAGCAGGCCACCCCAAGCACTGTCTTTCAGGATCAATCTCTCCTCCTGCCTACCCTCTCCTGAAGGAAGAAAGCTTGCTCATATCTAACAGGCAGGAGGGATTCTGGTTTCAATGGAAAAACAATGCTATTTCAAAATATGTCTTAAATGCCTACTTATTCTAATTTGGGGAGCTTCATGACAATGCAGCCTTGGTTTAGCTACTTGCTGACTGAAAAAGCTCATGCAGACCCTTTTGCTTGTATGAGAAGAAATGCTACCTAAACTCACCTCACCCAGGCATACCCCCACTCTCACAGAAGGCACTTGAACTGCACATACAAGTTCACATGTCAAAATTTGGCAACAAGTTTCACTAAAGTCGTCTTGTATACTAATTTGACCTTTAACTTACTTACTTTAGAGTACATAATGTGACATGTTATTACCCAGATGTCAAATTGGCACCATTCTGCTTCCACAACCACTATACCTACACATATATGCTGTAAAGCTGGAAGGCAGAGGGTAGGGGGAAAAAAAGGAAAAACAAACCAGGATGGCAACAACCTGTAGAACCCTCCTGCAACAAGTCGCACTATTCTCACTACTTTGAAAATTAGGCTATCTAATACTCAGAGACTAAGATTCTTCAGGATGACAGGGGTGATAATTGCTCACTTTAGAAATATTCTGACATAACTGTCACACCAGAAATACCCTTGTGCAATTAAAGTCCTGGACAGGAGATCTCAGACAGACTGCACTGACTCCACCACGTGCTCCCAGGACAAGTCACAGTTATTGTACACAGCACTTTCTTCTCTACAGAACTAGCCAGGAAACTTCTTTTTAGCCCATCCTTTTCGTTGTCTACTTAGACTTCAAGATCTTTGAAACAGACTTCCTTATCAAATATTTTCCAGTGTTTAGTGCAGTGGACTTCAAATTTCTTTTAGTGCATTTAGAAGCCTCTATAAAACAGATAGTAAAACCACTATCCATGTCACTGCCAACAGTATTAAAAAAAAAAAAAGAAGTCAAGGATTTGGATGGATTATTTTCTATACCACAAAAATCAAATAAGCATGCAGAGAATAACAAGGTACATACAGGTCTGCAAATCTTACAAATACTTGATAATTAATTTTGAGTATCAAGATGTTAAGTCTTCCTCCTGCAGGAGGAAAAGAGTCTTTCAATGTATTTCAGAAACTCAGATGCAACTTGATACAGGCATCTGTGCTTTACAGTTACAAAGCAGGCAAAGGTCACTGTTCTTTGCAGGGTTTGCACTTCTGCTCCTTAGACCAAAGATGAAGTATCAGCTGAGCCAAGGACACAATTTAGCCTTACTGTTAGAGAGGATAATCCTCTGACTGAAATTACTTCGAGTGTAGGAGACTCGGCATCCTTTCTCCAGTTCACTTCAAGTTTCATTTTTTACCTTGGAAATAGTAATAGAAGTCAAATTTCCAAAAGGACTCCAAAACTTGCATGCACACCTTTGAACCACCTGCGGCCTGACTTTCAGAAGCACTGAAGCCTTGGTCTCCAAGGACCACTTGTGGCAAAAGACAAATGATAAGGCAGTCTCACAGGGCAATATTCTGTGCTGCAGCTGCATCTGTGCTTGGTTATCACCAAGAGACAGGATGTATGGTTACCTGGGACTGGTGGAAGGCAGCTCCTTGGGGCTAGACACATAAAGGGCCTTAAGAATATACTATAGGAAATATGCCTTGTAGAAGCATCCAAGCCAACTGTTCCAGCAACTGAGCCATGACACTGTGCTCAGCCCACCTGCTCATAGAATGCTACGGCTAGGTATTAGTAGGGGATGCTCCAAATACATGTTGGTTAGGACAATTTCTAGACAACTGCCCTCCAGAGTGAAATTTATGGACATGAATTAGGCTTTTAAACTTCCTATACAACATTTGGGATTTTTAGGAAGTCAAGACAGTTTCAGGAGACATTTTGAGTACAAATTAACACAATAAACCCCAAACTTCTTGAGGAAAACACATAAATCCTTCTCTGTCCAAGAATCAAAATTCAAAGTAACCTCTTGATATGAAATTCTAAGATACATAGTTCAAGGATAGATTGGGGACTGCCTATGGCAAGTCTGGCTTTAGTTTTTTTCTCTGAAGGGATTCAATGTAATTCTCATGAGAATGCCTTTTTAACCAACACTCTCTTGGCCAAGGCAGTCTCAACCTTGCAATTATGACTGAATTAAGCTACAACGAGTGACAGAATAACATGGTTGTAGCCTATGGGCTACGTATTTTCAAAATTTGAGTCCTGGATTCTGTTGTCCATGGTAAGGGTTATTAACAGACTTGGTAAGAAGTGCCCTCAGACCAGAAATCAGGGCTCACAAACAAGTTTCTTACCCAGTAGACTACAGAGTTGCCCTCGCTTTTATGCTTGAAAAAAAGTAGCTGAGCCAGAGATAGAGGACTAAAACACCTTCACCACCAAACACAGGTAACACTTGGTCCTACATCCCAGAAGAGGTGAGGTATAGAACCAAATTCTTTTTTCTACCCCTCCCGGCACACACAGGGCAGAAGGAATCCAGCGTTTATCCCCTACAGGCCAAGTTGTTCTAGAAACCACTGGATGGCTGTATAAAAAGGCAGCAGAGTTGTTTTTCTCTGGTTTGGAAAGAAAGAAGCAACAAGAGTAGCTCTGATTGACTGAATCAGTGAGAAAACTTGACACAAAAGCTGGCTTAGTCTGTGTTTCTCGTTTGGATGTAATAATGATCAGGCACTAACATACTAGGTCCTGCCAAGAGTTGTCACATTTGGTAAGTACTATGCAAAAGTATATGCTTAAAGAGTTGGACAGGAGCACAAGGATTACTTTTTGAGAAGCTGTAGTTTAACATCTAAATTTGCATGTAAAAAAAAATTAATACAATCAGAATTGTCCCATAGTTGCAGACACTTCTGAAACTCTGTGTGCCAGTACTCAGATAAAAATTGATTAATTAACAATACTTCCTGATCTCAGTTAATCTTCAATAAGACCTGGGTGATTGCAAAGTACTCTGACGTCGTTCATAACAAAAGGTATGGCCTTGACTCTGCAACACTCCAAATGAAAGTAAGTAATGGTTATAAAGACAAAAGTGAAGCTTCACAGTGAATATGAAGCTAAGCATATGACCTCTGACTGCTTCTGCATAAAACTCTGTTTTCTTTGAACAAGGTAAAAAGCTGCCAGTGCACAGGAAAAAATGTCTTGCATGTGGTTGGGATCAAAAGGGATCAACACTGCAAACATACAAGGAAACTAAAACAAAACACAAAAGAAACCCTGAAACTCCAAACACTCAGTACCTAGTGTTTTCCAAGTGTCATCCTAATGGAAGATCTCAAACCACTTGTCTTCACACCTCATTTCTTACCCACCAAAGCTCAGTTTTTAAAAAAAACAAATTGTTTAAAATTTTGCATGAAAGTTAATTTCTGATTTTAAATACTTTCTATCAGGATCACCCCAAGCAATTGCCTTTTTTTTGCCCCAGCACTATCACTAATCTTGGAAACACAACAGAAAGGTAATATTTTCTTTAACATACTACTCCTTATATACCAAGACAATGTCTCATTTTTTTGGCATAAAGAATGAAGGAAAAAAGATACAAACAATAATGAAATATGTCTAAATTATTCAGTTATGAACAAGGAGCTCCAGTCTGACTTAAACACATTTAAACCAATTTCTCCAGCCTGAATAGAATACATTATGAAACAATAAAGCCTTGCCAATCGGTTTACACACCTATAGCTGATAATGGCTCATGCAATATTAAATAACAGTATTATATTTATCAGCAAAATTTCCTTAATAATAACAGTTAATACTTTATAATCACTTCTGCTAACATGATCTTCAACTTATCACATTATGTTCAGATTGGTACTTCACACATAACTGCATAGCATTTTCCTATAAAAGTTACTTCACTGAAAAATTCTGTACTCAAAAGCAACTATGTCACAATCATTGGAAAAAGCAATCTTCTTTTCATATATCTTTTTTCCATTTCTCTGCTCTAGTCAATATGCATTATAAACATCTCCTTAACTTTATATGTTTTATTATTACCACTTTGGTTACAGTCATCTGATAGCTGGTACAATATAATGCATCATGCATGATAAGCATGATTAAAACACTATTAAATTGACTTAGAGGTTATGATTTTAGAAGATCAGCTCAGGTCCAAAGATGATTAATTATTCACTTAGTGAGTATGAACTGGTTCCAGACATGGGAACTTCAGCTATGGTAGGAATCAGAAGTACATTTCCTTTATCTTATTGGGTTTTTTCTTCGTATCTTCAGCATCACCAGTTCTAGGACAACACTACTCAGATGGAAGTTTTACAAACAAATAAAATTAAATAGAACAAGTGGCTCCTTGAGCAATTAAATTAATATACACATTTATTTTCTGCAGATTCCTGTCTTATACTTGGCAGATGAGCTGACTGAAGCAGCTTTTATGGAGACTTTGTAAAGGCTTACACTCCAAGCAACCATACTCCCTGGTTCTAAAGCATTTGACAGCAAATACAGCTTCTTTCCCACTGCAGTACCACTGAAGAACACCTCTAGGATCCTCACCTTTACCTAAATGTTTGTGAAACTTCAGGAACAGGTTGTACTTGGGATCCTTCCCCACCTTCGCATCTGGCTAAAAAGAGGAAGAGGGGATGGAAGGAAGGTAGGCAAACAGAGTGATTCATACAGAGTCCCTTCCCTTAAGAAACTGTTAAAAAGGTACAGACCAACCTGCTGAAAGCTATCCCAAAAGGATTAAAAAGGATTAAAAAGTGAGCTAAAATCTCTCAGTTACTCAGGCAGAGACCTCGTGCCAATGTTACGGTTTTACACCACGTGCTCCCATTTCAGTCACCATGTTCGCATCTTACACAAGATTTCCTGCCTTCCTTCGCTGGATGCAAAAGATCCTCCAGTAAAAAGAGAGGGACCCAGCACCCTGCAAAAACAGTGGTGTGGGCCAGTGCCAGGTAGATTATTTGGTCTCTCAAGTTTGCAGTGCCATTTCTAGTAATGTCACATAAAATGTGTTCAGGCTTCCATGTTGTGCCCAGGCATTGGTATTGGTTTCTTCTCTTTTTATCTAAAGTTTTGAGAAAGAAAAGGCACTAAAAAGTGTGCTTGTAAGAGAACATTTTCAAGGTTTGCAAGGAACTATTTCCAGTAAGCATATTACACTTGCACACTGAGCAAATGCTAAACACTCAAAAAGCCAAACAGAAGGTATCTTTGCTCTGAGAGCATTTCCCCTCTGCTCCCCACCACACCACCGTGTTCTCAAAGTTTACAGTGAAATAACAGATTACCTAGTTGAGCAAGTTACCAAAGATTGCTTAAATTATGTCATAAATTCATCTGTCCGAGTCCAACGAGGGTTTATGACATCTGACAGAACCCATTCCTGGTACTAAAACCCCAGTAACAACAACAAAAAAAGAGTGATCTCATCAGTAAGCGAGACTCCCGCCGCTGTCCCCACAGACCTCTCCGGCACTAACTGGTGCCCAGCGCTCAGCTCCCTGCTGCCCCTCGGAGCCCCCCGCCCGGCCCGCAGCCCCGCCCGCACAGCTCCCGCCGCGCCGGGGCTCCCACCTGAAGAAAAGTTTGGAGAAGATGTTCGCCTTCTCCAGGGGGGACCTCTGCATGGTGCCCAGAGCTGCGGTGCGGAGTGCAGGGACCGGAGGCAGCCGCTAATCACTGTCGCCTCTCTCGCCCGCTCCGCTCCCGCGGCTCTCCCACCTTATCCGCCCGGCCGCTCTGATGTCACCGCCCGCCTCCTGCCCCTCTCCCCGCCTCTGCTTTGCCCCGGTTCGGAGGCAGAGCGGGCGGGCAGGGGCCTCAGCCCGCTCCCCGCCGCCGCTCCTCCCCCGCGGCCCCGCCGCGCCCGGCTCCGCGCACCGCGGCTGCCCCCGCACCCTTCCCCTCCCCGATGGCCCTCGCCCAGCCCCTTATCTCCACCTGCCGCCTCCGCTTTGCCATTCACCCCACACCGGGACCCCGAACTCCTTCCAGCACTAATCCCCTCGCCCGGCCAGGGGCCGAAGGGGAGAAACGACCCCTCCAGCCGGGCCTTCTGCCCTCGCTCCAGGGCAGCGGGGACCGCACCCTGGGGCACGGAGACCCCCTCGGGGCACGGAGACCCCCGGCCCTCCCGAGCACGCAGCCCCTCACCGCAGAGCCTGCCCCAGGCCGCCCGCTCGCAATCCCCCGAGACCCGCAGGAACCGAGCCCGGGCTCAGCGGGGTTTGGCCTTGTGGGTACCCAGGCCCCCCGCCCCGCTGTCCCCACAGGTGTGCGGGGGCATGGGGGGAGCGCAGCGGCACAAGGGCTCGGGGCGGGCGGTCAGCCCGGGGCAGGGGGCACGGCAAGCGCGATCCGAGCCACTTCACAATACACTTGCTTCAGTTTTTCAAGTTTTCTCGCAGGCACAGCTACCTGAACCCAGAGGAATGAGAACCGAAGTTATATCCTTAGCAAGTTTAGCCCAAACACCTAGATCTAGCACTGAAGCTGTTTATGAAGCTTTACACGTGTGTTATACAAACAAAATCACTGCTTTCAGAGTGCGCAGTAGAAAGAATGCTTGAAAAAAAGACAAAGATAACAAGAAGCAGGAAAAAGATGTGACAGTTCTGTATAAGATTTAGTTTCATTTGATGCTTTATTGTGACATTTACACGGTCCAGTGTCCTTTCACTTCTGCGACTAAAAAAAACAGGGATGAAAAAGTCCATGCTTTCTTAAGCATGCAGCCGCTGCTCTCTAAACTGGCTCTGTAAAGAAGTGAACGTACTTTTCTATGTACTTATAGCTTGCGCTACAATTTAACCAGCAGTTACTCTCTGCAAACTTTACAGACTTTTTTTTATTTCACCATTTCTCAGTACACTTCACTGTGTTTTCATAGAGAATTTCTCTTTTCCTTGGCAATTCCCCCTCGCAGACTGTGGACAGCCAAGAAGTGCCCTCTTACCCTGTCACCGCAACGGGCTCCTTTGTGCCTCCCTCGGATCCTTCCCGATTCTGCTTTATTAATGGCAAAACCACTAAGAAACGCGGGGCAGGCAGGACTCCAGGAAACTGTCCGCATTTTATCATGTCCTCAGACAATACGTAGAGGCAGGGCTAAATCCGCCCGGGCTCCAGGACAGCAGCGCAGAGCCCTTCAGGCATCCTGCCACCTAGTGGAGCCGGACCCGGGGCGGCACCGCACCGCGCTCCGCACCCCGCTCCGCACCGCGGCCGCCGGGAGAAGGTGGGACCGGCCTCTCCGGGCGTTTGGTGCCGGGCGCTGGGAAGGCACCGCCCGCAGCTCCCTGATGCGGTGGTGACAGCCCGTCACTCCTTCAGCCCCTCCAGTGGTCAGGCCGCTCAAACAGGAATGCGGACCAGGATTCAGACCCCTCCTCTGCGGGGGCCGGGTCAGGGCTGGGATCCCACACGCTCCATCGGCCTTTGAAATTAGTTTTTTGAGTAGGCCCTGACATGCAGATCACCGAAGTCTCCAAAATTCTTTCACTTAATTAAAAAATGGTGAAACGCAAATTTAAAGATAGACTGGAAACACAATCTTCTGATCAATACACACCCTCCTGCTACAGGCTCTTTTCCTTGAGATCTCTAGTACAGGTGAATAAAGCAAAAACTGAGCAGGGGGATTAGACCTTTTTTTTTGTGATTTACATTAGAAAGTGAGGTATGTTAGTAATTTAAAACGATTTGTGGATCAGGTCCAAACTGCTTAAAGTGTCAATAGGTAATGAGGTATTTTTCATAACAGTATCTCCCTGTGCTATTGCCACGAAAGCTGATTTACATGCATTTGGAGCAAATTTAGGACTAATAAAGACATCCCATCAATCACTGTTGATTATGTAATTTTTTTTACATGAAAAATTCCACCACCTTTCCCTAATTTTGAACATTTCTTCTCTAAATTTAGAATATTTCTTTGCAATTATCAGCTTTGGCTATGTGCAGCATCACCAGCACCTGAGGAGTAATTATTTCTCTGCTCTGTGAGCCAATAGTTTTGCAAATAATTTAGCTCCTTTCATGCACACCCCAGAGTCACAAACTTCTAACTAGTTGTGTTTCACATATTTCTTGTCATTTTTCTTTCATGTGGCCACAAAGTTTCCACTGGCACATTTCCTTGCTTATTTCAGAGCCACTCTGATTCCTTGTCTTCTCAGGGATCTTGAACATACTCATCTGACATGAATGCAAAACTTGTCATTAGCATTACCGTGAGTATGAATAAAATGTAATATTTCTATTCTTCTCTAGGGACTGAAATACCTCCAACTTTCGTTTTATCTATGAATTTCATTTACGTAATCTTCTTTCCTTTCTACAGAAATGCAACTTGATACACTGAGCCAACAGCTACTATATATCCTTTAGTTGTATCCACATTCACCATCTATTGACTTTACTCTGTTATCTCCGAAGAAAACAGGCTGAGTTAGGGAGCCAGGCAAGCGACCAGGAGGATGAGTAAAAGGCTGGTTTCCCATGCCATCACCACGGTAACTCTGGCTACCATGTTTGTGCGGCCAGATGAGAGCCAGCATGCTGTGGGCAGTCCAAAACTGGCTGGCTGGATTGATGGTTTCATGGTCACAGCAATTTAAAGTGGTATCTCCTTCTGGGGGCTGTAACCTCGGCCTCTCTCCTGCCTTTGGGTCCATGCTCCCATTTTGCTGCAGAGCCACCAGACTGCATGTAAAGCTGCTTAAGGCTTCTGGTCTAGCTGAAAACCCCACCAGAGTGGTGCATTTTCACTGGGATCTGGACTTAAGAGGTAGAAAACTCACTCAGTGCTGTTGCCAAGGTAAAGGTATGAACCTACAGAATGAAGCAAGGCAGGAGAAGGGCAGGGCAAGGGAATGGAATTCTGCATTCCCTTTCCCAGTTACAGTAATAGATTGAGGGTCTGGGGCTTTTTTATTTTTTATCCAGCTGCTGATTTTCAAGAAGGGTAGACATTTAGTTCAGTATACTAGTGTTCAGTCAGAGGTTGGACTCCATTATCTTGGAGGTCTTTTCCTACCTTAAATAATTCTATGATTCTAAGAAATTAATTATATTTGCATTTTTTATTAACTAATGTCAACAGACCAACGGATAGAAATTATGAGTAGAAAAAGTATTAAACACCATGTCCTCAGAAAATGAAGCTAAGTAGTTGTCAAATCTAACACTTCAAGTCACTGTTTTTCTGTTGCTTAAAATGAAAAAGTGTTTTCTTCAGTCTCTTAATTCTGATCTTCTGAAAACTTTATTCTTTAAGACAACCCTGAACAAAACAAAACAAAAAAAAAGGTACCTTTCTGCACTGAGAGGCAGAGAGAAAACAGACATCAGGATGAAGTTAATTTTCTTTGTTCGGTGGTTGAAGCAACCTGACCTACCAATCACATTTCTAACCAAAACCCCACATTTTTATGAGTCTTTTAATTCACTGGAAACTTCTTGCGGTTTTTTTGATTGCTTGGTTGTTTTTTTGTTTTTCAATGCTTCATTCAATCCCCAGAGCAGTCTGATCTATTTTCTTTCTTTTTTTTTCATTTTTTGTTTGTTTGTTTTGGGTTTTTTTAATAAAAGAAGATAACTTTATCCACAAATCTGACAATGGTCTTTCTCTCAAGCTTCCTTGTGCACTCAGTTGGACGTGGGTTCGCTTCCTCATTCCAACTGATTTAAATAATGGTGGGAGGCCTTGCTTCAAACCCTCTTACATGAATAGCCTTAACATATGAGTCAGGTATAACTTCTCAATATTTCTTGTGAGTTGGCTTAACTTCATCTAACTTCCAGCTTCTTTTGGGACCAGGGAAAACAGTCTGGACACCTTTCTAAAGATCAGGGCTTTCTTCTACCCTACAGTTGTCATTTACAAAAAATTGATTACTCTGTCTTAGAACTGTTCACACACTAAGACAGACAACATTTAAAAAGGGCTCAAAATAGTAAAGCAGCAACAATGAAAGAACTTTATCAACTACAGTTATAAGTATATGTATAATTTAATATTCAACAAGAGCATTCTACCTGATGACTTCTAAATATCTGCTTCAGTTGCTAAGTCCCCACGGTATTCTCCTGTGGTGGATTCATTAGCAACCTCTAAATTTTCATACTGTTTGTCAGTTTTGGTTTATACTACTATGAATTCCAAAGAGCTTCTCTATTCTCAGGAAATATAATGAAAACTGCATCCTAACCAAGATAAGAGCCATAGCAGCATTCATTTAAAAAGTAAACTATTCACAGATATTTACTGGACAAATATATTTTGGGTCTACATTCATCATACTTTTAGAATACAGATGGACATGCAGAAGATGCCAGACTGAAAGCTGCTGGATCCATTTACACAAGCAAAAACTGTATCCCAATATATTGCCTTAATACTGCTAAAATTGTTTCAACCAATGCTTCCAGTATTTGCAGATTAACATTCTTAATCTGTGCACACCGGATACTTTTGGCAAGCAGAGTCATGTATGCTTTCCCACACTGCATCATCAGTACCTGACAATGTCAATTCAATGCATGGTCTCAATAAATACTGAAAATATCATAATACTCCAGGGAAACTAAACAGATCTTCTACCAGGCGTGTATTTCTGCAGCACAACATGTGAACCTGGGAGAGAAGTACCATGGAAGTACCAGATCTTTCATTCTGTACAGGCAAAATGGGCAGAAGACCACATTTTGGTAAGCTACATGGAAATCCCAAGAGGGAAAACAGTGAGGAATACATCATAGGCTTGATGTAAGAATAGCAGAGTAGCTGTGTGTTGGTGTTTTGTGCAACTCATACTGAATTTGCAGAGGCTGATTCTACAGGCACTCCAGACCAACCCTGCAAAGCACTTCAAACTGCACACAATTTTCAACAAAAATTTTAACACCGCACTAGAAGGAACCATCAGACAAAAGTCAGACATGTTCATGTGCTGCCATTTGGTCTATAAAGTTAATAACCACTACAAGAATACCTTTTTAAACTGGAAAGTATATTTAAGCCTTTTGAAATTGTTAACACACAATAAAGGAAGCAAAAATGTATTATTTCATTCAGTAGCACAGGATTCTGTGACAACCCATTTCTATTTATACTGATGCATCAAAACCAGTAAAAACTTTTAGATCTACTAAAGTGTCGTTTTGATGTGCCTTGCTACATGATCTATCAAAGTACTGACTGAAATCCTGCTGACTAAGTTTATGTCGAATAAAGTCCTGAAGGAACCATAATCTGAACAGAAGGAAGTTTAGACTGAGGCCTTGATTACATAGGAAAGTCATACTACTCATTTTTCTAAGAGATTTCTTCAAATGGTGTTAGGAACTCTCATAATATCAAGATTTATGATGAGTTTCAACAGTTTGGACACATCTTAGCTAAAGCCAATAATTTTCCTGGCAGATAGGGCACCTATATTTAAAAAGAAAGAAAAAAGAAAGGAGACACTTTTGACAAATGTTGAAGCTAATGAAAAAAACCAACACCACAGTTATCAGATGTAGGGTACGTTGTTTCACTTTACACTTGATAAAATATATTTGGTTCTTTGGAAGCTGCTGTAGAAGTTTTGTGAAAACTTCAGGGTTTGTTTTCTTTCAGTCCAGAATAAGCATGAGGGGAACCTGAGAATCCAAGTCTGACAAGCTTGCAAGGTTTATGTTTCCAAAGATAGCTTCACCTTCTTCCTCTTCATACTGTCATGTAATAATCCTAGAACAATGATATTATTGAGGTTAAAAGGGCAAAAATCCAAGACTGATACCTTTTGTGACTCAATAAAAGGCACATGCCGGCAATCTTAATCAGCTGAGCAACAAAGATTATTGTGCGACCTAGAGCATAACAAAAATGCTGAATTATTTACAACTGTTTAAAAGACAAAGAGTTTGAGTTCCTGACAGAGCACTGAGACAAAAAACACCATTACTGGAATCTTACTGCAAAGACCATGCAATGTAAACTCTGCCATGTAAATCCTTGCAACACTATGAATCCTTAACCCATTTATTTTTGAATGTGTGCTTAGTTTGGTGTGTGCTATTTTTGCCTAAAACAATTCCATATGGGTCCAAATATTTCCTGATCTTAACAGAACAAGTTTGAAACAAACACTACCATTACTCCAGTTACAAAAGAACTATGACTTGGTCTTTTCATCTAGTCTTGAAATAGCCTAAAATTGCCCCTGCAATTGCCTCTTCAATAAGGAAGTTGCTTTGATCTTCAGAATAAAAAATAGAAATATATTTTAAAAAAAGGAGGTATAATTTCCCCTCCTAAAGATACCCAAGGACTCTGAGCTGTCTGTGGGAGTAAAGGAGCAGACAGGGCTCCACATGAAGACAAGGGGCTGGGTCCCATTCTCCATGCAGTTTTCTCAGCATTCTCAGCCCCCATCCATCCCATTTCCAGAGGCCATGCTGAGATTCAGGTTAGTAGGTTAAAGCCCCGTGTTTAGTCAGGCTTCAGAAAACCAATAATGTTTTCAAGTACAAAAGAATAAGGATTGGGGTGCTGACTGACATTTTCACAAAGGATTTTCTCCCAGCCAAAATGAGAAATTATATCTTTTTTTTTTCCTAATGGCAGCTGTCAGCAGAATATCATGAGTTACTGAGTTTAATTAAAAACCTTTCACATTGGACACAATGAAAAATTTATACGAGGTTGAAAGTTTCTCATCGTGAGATCGTGCAGTTACTTGTGCTAAGCCAAACAGGTGCAGCTGTATTTTAAATAGTTAAGATTTTTGAGGCTAAAAGCAAGACCTCTGAGGTTGTGCAGACTTACGTCAGACTGTGATTTGCACAAGTGACAGCAAGAGAAATCCACCACTATACAGTTATGGAAGATAATTGCCTCTGAGGTTATTTTATTTATTTACAAAATACACTGCGACATTTCTGGAAGAAAAAAGCTCATTTACAGGATAAGACAATCACAGGACATGGTATCAGTGACAAAGCATGCATCAGCCTTGAAGTTGTCCACAGAACTGGTAGAAAAAAGCATTCTTCCACTTGAAAAGCAATTCCTGAAACTTAAGAATTATAATGACACTTTTTAATAAAAACTGCTAAACATAAAGTTTGATCATTAAGCCCAGCCTGCTATTGCTGTAAGTAAACCTGCAGAGCAATTCAATCCTGGACCATCTCCAGATGATGCAGATCAAAAAATACATCCCAGGGTTCTATGAAATTTAAGGCTTATTATAAAATACTGGGTTCCACTGTTAACAGTGCAAAAATAAGGGAACAAGGAACATAAGGGTGTATAAAGCAACTCGGACCCCTGACTTTTCACTTAGTTATTTACTAAAAACAAACCTTACATGCCAAGGATATAATAACTGATACGTAGAGGAATAAAATGCTGGTCAACCAAAGGTTGAGGTGCTTTGAAATACTTAAACTGGTGATGAAATTCATATACCACTAAATTCTGACCATGAACTTGCACCACTATCTCCCATGCCTGGTAAGAGACCTACCTGGATGATCATTCTGAGATGAGTTTTCTGAGTATGCCCTGCTAAAGCTGTTTCACCAGAAGTCATAGCTGCTTAGTGGAACCCAAGTTGCAATCCCTTATTTGAACTCTAGCTTTTAAATGAGGAATTATGTGGTGTTTTGTTTTCTTTGTTTTGATTTTTGGGGTTTTTTTCTGAAGGGAAAGCTACTCTTTGACAGAAGAAAAACAACAAACAAAAACAACCAACAAAACCAAGCAAACCAAACATGTAAGGTATGTCAGTTTCTTCCCATTGGAGAATGGGAGAATGGGTAATCCATTTTCCTTGGCATGAGACTGGGGAGGCCTGGTAGCGAAGGGTTTTGAAAGAAAGTAAGAAAAAAAGGACAAATTTAACAGCACTGAGCATTGAAATTACAGATTTAAACAGTCCTCAAGAGTTTATGGGAGAAAGCATTTCACATTAGGCTCTAGAATCTAAAGGGTTCTTTTAAAAGTTCAATTTTATTTTCTTACCCGGGGGTTTCTATAATTAGGTAGCTACAATTAGTACGATTATGTTGCTCAATGTCTGCACAATACTTTTAAAGTTTAAAAAGCCAGGTAAACACAAAAATAGTTACAACAAACAAATTGAGTTTATTACTTAGGAAATTGAAAATATTTGCAGATAAAACAGTTTTATTTCTAACTGCATTTATCACAGAAATTAAAAATAGAAATTTAATATTCTATCCTTGGACAGACTTCTCTCTTGCTGGCTAACAAGAACTGAATTTACACTTCCCTGTGCCAGTATGAAAGGAACAATATGATCTATTCATGCACTCTAATGGGCAATAAATTAGTATAACCACTGAGGAAAAGAACCAACTGTGGGTCTAATTGTAGACAGCACAATGAACAAAAGAGTGGACAAGTTAAGAGATAGAAACTTAAAATATTTAGTTATGTTACACAGGAATGCAATGACTTCTCATCAAATATTTGTTTCAGTTTCATTACTCTTTTCTCAGAACAATGAAAAAATAGCATAGAATTTAGAGAACAATGAAAAAATTATATATTTCAAATAGTATATGGGAAAGACAAAGAAAATCAAGCACTTCTGTTTACACTTTTGCATAATACATAAGTAAAAAGAAATGCATTTGTTATTTGATGAATAATTAAGCTGCAAAAGTAAACAACCCACAGCTTTGTTAAGCTTATAAGGACTCAGGACACAAACAGATGTATACATAGAAAGGGAAATATTGAATGCATTTACAACAGTTATTTACCAAAATCTGAAATGCCTTTTTCTTAAGACAATCTCTGTTTCTGTGAATTTAGGAGGCAACATCTGGTATATGCATTCTATCACAAAACACCACTTACTGTAGCTTTGCTTTCTTCACTGCGGCGTGCTGTACAAGATCCTAGTGAGGGCTGACAACCACAGTAGATTGGTCTGTAACATACATTTGGTTGCAGGAAACTAAAGAAGTTTTTATTGACAGGAATACAGTCCTGCCTTTTACTCTCCTTCTAGAGCTAGAAAACAAGAGCAACATCTAAGTACAAACAAGAAGAGCAAAGAACTTGCACATCTCTTGGCCGTCTAGTAATTTCATTTTGGAAACCAGAAATAAGAGATATTTATAGTTTATTTACTTTATTAACTTATAAATTGTTTCCCCTATTATTGCGGTACTACCTATGGTCAACTAAATCAGGATTCTACTCTCTTTTCTCAAACTACTTTGAAGGTAAGATAAAACAAGTTGAGAGAAACTTTCAGATTTGAGAAAACCTGTAAAAAGAAGAGGCAGCATGGATATTAGCCTCCTCTTTCAGCTCACCCTTTTCCCAGCCTCAGCCAGATTTCTGCCTCTAACTCAAGCAGACCAAGCACTATGAAGAGAGCAGGTCCACCCAGTTACACTTGGGTGGGTAGGAAGTTGCCTAAGATGCATAGAAAAGTCAGAAAATGAAGTAGACATTTATGATTTTTAGAAAGAAGAATTTAAATAGAGGTGTTGTGTGATTTCTCACCCCCTTCCTTAAGAAATAATTATGAACACCACTTAAAAAGACCAAATATAGCAAAAAAGAAGTTGAAGGTTGTGTTCCCTGAATTCTAGATGCTAAGCTGAGAGTAGAAACACTGAAGGCTAGACGAAAATAAGTAACAGAAATAATTAACTTTTATTTTTCAAAAATTAATCCAAAAAGGAAATGAGAATTTTTAAATGGAGACCATGCTGAAAGATGCAGATGTAACTCTACAGGAATGGCTGACACACCTCATTTCATGTAGGTATTGATGAAAAAAAATCATAAATAGTAAAAAAAAAAAAAAATCCCAAACACTAAAATGGAAAACAAGATCTCTCTCTTGAGAAATGTCATAGGAATTCTGAATACTGAGCACATGAGGAGGTGGCTTTTCTAAGCCATGAGACATTTCTTTACCATTCAAACACCTTTGTGTCTACCCACAAATGTCTCTATTATACTACAAATGCCTGGGGGAAAGATCACTCTCAAAACACAGGCTAGAACACTAAGTGCCTACACCCAGTCTAACACGTTCTCTATATCCAATAAGCTTGAGTTGGTAGCTTGTCACAAATACTCTGCTTCAGCAGACAGGAACAGCAAACCAATTCCACTGCAAAAAGACAGTCTTTTAAAAAGCAAACACTGAAAGCATAACTTACCCCTATCCAGACATAGCTGACACCTATCAATAACCTTGTTAACATCAGAATAAAAGGTTGATATATAAAGCACTGAAGAAGGAATATCCTTCATATAACAGCTCATAAGAAGGGGATGCTAAAATTTTCTGTGTAGGTATATATATAGATCAACTCATTTCCACTTGGAATATCCCCCAGAAACATATTAATAGGAAATTAAATTAAAACAGGTGTGGATCAGTGCTGCCTCAACAAGAGAGCAACTGCTTGCTGAGACTTTCCTGCCTGATCCATAATTTCCAAGACCAAGTTTCTATTAAAAAAAAAAATATATATATATATATATCCTTTGTGTTCTTCTAAGAGGTTGGCATTTTTTCTGAATCAATCAGCCAAACCAGACCTAGGATCCACACCCGTCAGAGGCTTGCAAAACCCAAAACACTCCAGATATCATTTATCTAAAAAGGGCCCTTAATCCTACTTCCTGCAATTTTACATATAATTTTTTTTTTAGTGCTGAAAGAATGAAGGCGGAGAAAGGCAAACAGTAGCCTAACCAAACCAAGCAGGATGTTTCTTAAGTTTCTGCTGCAACTCATAAACCCACAAAGCACATGATGCAAAACCCAGCTTGATCAATAGAAAAATCCCCTTTTTGCCTTTTAATCATCTCTGCATCAATTACATCTACTACTCCCATGTACCATGCTTTTGATTAAATTTATTTTCAAACAGCAGTCCCAGTGCTGTTAACTGAACACTACATTACCAAATGGAAAACAGTGCCTTTCTTTATACTTAATCCACTGTTCGCATTATACCTTTGTCATTGCTGTTTTGATCATTAACTGTCACTGCTGTTTTGATCCTTAACTGTATCACTAGAAATGGTTTAATAATTACTCATTGCTTCTAGAAGCTTTAGTATAAAATTCTTCCTGATTCCTCAGGTTTTCTGGAAAAAAAAGTATTATTTTTTTTATACCATCACCTGTTTGAAAACGCTTAATACTATTTCAATAGATAGTTGCAGCTTTAATAGTCTCCCAAGAGTATTACAAGTACAGCAGTGAGAGTAACAGTTCAACAGAGCAATAAAGAACCCATCTGTAATGAAAAGCAGTGCTTCCCATAGGTCCTCTCCCATAACATTGCAACAAAACATACACTATTACTGTTTTGCAGAAAAACTCCCCAAACCAAGATATGTATTTAAGAGTTCCTCACAGCACCTGCTGGTAATATATTAGACATTAAATAGGTGATCACCATTATGCACTCATGTCTGAAAATATTTGTTTTTGCTCTTTGTAAAAACTTTTTTAAATGTCCAAAAGACTGTTCTAAACCTTGTATATTTATAGGCAGTCACACATTTCAAAGTCTCTTTTAGTGTTGTAGCTCAAATGCCTTTTTTGGTCTTGTATAGTTACACCTTTGTAAAATTGGTGTAATAAACTGGGAAATTGACTCTTTTATTAAAGAACAAATTAAGATGTAACTGATGATGTTCATGCTTCCTCCACATTTACAAAACAATCATCTCTATAACAAACCTTGAATGTCTAACAATTACATCCCCCAAACATTACACAGAATGCATTCCATATGAACTTAAATCACTGTTTGCTATTGCAATTAATAGACATGGGTTCAAATTAATAAAATCACAAGACTTATTTTTTCCTATTCTTTCCAGATGTGGTATTTTTGTGACTATATAGGAAAATGCTTCTTAAAAAAGTCAGATATAAGAAAGCAAACATACAACAAAGGTACAAAAAGGAACATCTGCTTGTTTGTTCAATGTTACAAACAGGAACAGTATTTCATAAGAAGATAAATTTCAGTGTCATGTCCAATGTTTCAGAACCAATAAATATGTAATACAAGAAAAACTGTCTTGATAAAGAGGAGAAACTGCATGAAATTATACATAACATATACAGGGCAGGGGACTTCATATAAGTGATGTGAAATAAAGTGAGACCGAGACACTGAGTAGGAAGGAAAAAAATTATCAAGGACACGAATAGGAAGCACAAATAACCCACTAGTTCTGTGGGAAATATTCTGGGAACTCAGATTCAATAACTCAGCACAGCAAGTTGGGGCAAAAATGCAAATGGGGTTGTGAAATACATTAACAGAAGTGGGGTATGTAGACCATACAAGGCAGTTCTGCTGGTACACTTAGCACTGGGGTTATGGCTCAGTCACCGCATCTGTTTATTGGGCAGCACAGTGTAAGACAAGGACTGGGGCACAGGAAAAGCCCTGAAGAGTCATGTCCTGATTTTTGTAACCTGTAAGACCCAAATTTTCAAATACATCTAAAAACGATGTATTACCTTCCTATCTTCCAAAGACAAGAACGACAATAACTTGTAGTAGAGGACCAGAAAAGTCTGTAGCCTCCCTCTCAAGACAAGCTACACAAAATATTTGTCTAGAAAATCATAGATATGTTCCATTTTGTTTCAGTGCAAAGTTTGGACTGACTTCTTGGCATTTTTATGACAAGTTAATGCCACATTTTGAGAATTCTTCCAATGAATCAGCCATGACATTGTGTCAAGTGTACGAACCCATGTCTATCCTCAGAGGAAGTCTTGTTACAAGCTTTAATACATGCATACAAAAAGATGTGGTCTCATTCTTACTCCTGGCACAAATCCAAATATTGTAAGTATGCACCCATTAGAGCACAGATTTAGCACATTGCATTTCAATTTACTGACTTCATAGGTTTCATTTACTGAATTAAGGACATAGTAACAGGACTTTTCTGAAAAAAGCCAAAATATGACTCCAAATGGAGATGGCATTTTTGCACACATACCCAATATAGACACTACTCAAGCGGTATAGCCACATGGAGCTACAGGCATGATGTGGATATGCTCATAGTTCAGCAACACTTTGTTCACTCCCTCGTCTTGATGCAGAACGTAAAAGAAAATTAAAAGATGGGTAACTACTCATCTCCTCAGAAATTCTTTAGCTACTCTCTAAGTTCCCAGGTTGTGAACTTTTTCCTCAATGACTATCTTTCAGAGACAACTAGACAAAAAGAATTTGTATAGGAATTTAAGCTATGTGCATCTGTCTAAAAAAGGCCACTCACTTGAGCAAGACAAGGCAGAAGACTTTCGGTTGGCAGTATTCAAATAAACTAAGTTATGTCAGCAAAAATTACAAACAAGAAAATTTTCCTTGATCCAAAAGCATTGTTTATTGCTTATTCTCAAATAAAAACAGAGTCTGAAATTCGGCAATATGGGTACTAGGACCAAGCATTCCCACTAGAAGCCATCTAGGAACTACCATTTCAGAGGGATCCTGCCCTTCAAGTACAACATGCCCTCTCAATTGGAAATTCCTTTTTCTTACCCTGACACTATATTCACTGCCCCACCTTTTAAGACACAAAAGCAAAATATCTTGGTACCAATCCAGGAAAGACAAAAGTGACAGATCTAAACAAGCATTCAAAAGGCAGAGTTGTAATGACATATTCTGTGAATATATATATACATACTCAAAACCTACTGGCACACATTACAGTCCCTGTGTTCTCTGGGGCTCTAGCATTTGAAGACTGTCAGTTAATAGCCACAACATGACATGACATGCCTCTTTGTTGTTGACTGTGATAGAGTCTTTTTTACACAATGACTTTCGGCTTTGTAACCTCAAAGCTGTAACATTAGAATGTGTTGCAAAACCATCGGTCGATGGCAAGGACAAGTAAAACAAAAGACTATTTTCCTAATAAAAAGGCCTGAATAACAGAGAGATGTTAAACAGAAGTCATATTTACATACCAAAAGTAGAAACAATGCAAGCAGGAGAAAAAAGATAAACTAATTCTAAATTATTTGAAAGCATAACCTTAACACCACTTCCAGATGTAATGGAGAAATCCAATTCCTTTTTTCCAGGCTAACACTTTCAATCTTAAAATATGCTTAAGAGGTCATGTTAATTACTTAGAAAATTAGCTCCTTTCAGCAAACACTGCTGTCTACAGATTAATTTAATTTATTTAATTAATTTAATTAACTCATGCTATACTGTTTAGGTAATGTAGATGCCGTTTAGATGAGGTTTGTCACATTTAACACTTTTTTGAAAATGTGTTTTTCCAGTATGTATTCTTGGTATAGATACCAAACATACAGACAGAAAATAACAAAGCCTGAGTTAAACTGATTAGGATCAAAAGGAGTCCTGAAAAGAGTCAAGGCTTATAGAAAAATAGAACTTCTCCATAGTCGCCACCAAAACCTATATACACTGTGTGTAATTTCAAGAGTTAGTTTCAGCACTAGCTAATTTTTGCTACAAAAATTACTAGTCCAAGAACAGAAGTCCAATAATGTATCTTCTTTCCTGATATGTCTTCCTCTATTTCTGAACAGGAACACTGATGGTTTCATACCACTGTACAAAAGAACACACACTTAAGAACATATAAAAGACTAACAGACATGTTACATTCTCCATTGTTTTTTTAAACAAGTATCTGGCAGGGTGAAAAAAAGCAGCAGAAATATCATGAGCAGCTCTAGATGAATGAGTGTAATATATTGTAATGTTTCCAATGACTGAAGATGAGAAAATGGCACAATCCTTTTACAAAGACAGAAAATAAATCTCAGAACTGGAGTTCTTAACTAATGTAGTACCAACTATTGCCATCTCCATGGCAGACAACCAGATTTCCACTGACTTCAGACTGTGGCATCTTAGGGACTAGAGGTTAAAGAAATAGTGTATTTCCTTAGATTGTTGTACTACAACACAAAGCTACATCACACAACCTATATGCCTCATGCACTGAAATTAATAATAATCATGACTTTCCTGCAAGCACACCTAAGACCAAATTATCTCATTAAGAAATAAATGACAAAACTTCAAATCACATCACCTTTATTGAAGCCAATTTGTAAAGCAGTATGGGTGAATTTTGTCATAACATGGTAACAGGAGTGGGGCCAATACAAACAAGACCCATTAAATAAAGTTTACCACTATTGGTATTTTAGAAAATAATAACAAAATTGTTAAAATATTTATTTTAATGTTACCAGAATTGAATGTGTTGTCATTTATTAGTCTGGTACAATATACTTCAGGAGAAATCTGTTATTTCTCAACAGATTCTTAGCTACTACTTGTTAAAAAACTCAGTGCATTTAATTTAGTATCTCAGAATTATATAATTGCTTTAATTTTACAATCTCAAGGTGCTTTGCAAGAGTTAACAGATTAGGTAAAGTATGCTCAAGCACCATGCTGACCACTGAAAAAAAAGTCATGTCTTGAATATAGAGTATTAAATTCTTTTCCTGATGTGCAAGCATCTGCGGCTCCTACGGAAATCAACAGAAACCTAAATATCTCCACATATTAAACTCAAAACTCTGAATCTTATTTCTAGGTGAGTCACAGAGATATGACATCGTTGGCATAAATAAAACCTGGTAGGATGACACTTGTGACTGGAGTGCCCTATTGGGTGATTACAGGCTCTTTAGGAGAGATAGGCAGGACAGAAGGGGTAGAGGGGTGGCACTGTGTATAACAGTAGGGTTAGAATGTATGGAGCACAGAGTTGGCAGTGGCACAGCTGGGAGCCGGTGGGTAAGAATCAAGGGGCAAACAAATAATGCGGTGTCATCATGGGAGTCTGCTATAGATCTCCCAGCCAGGATGATGACACCAAGGAATTATTCTTTGAGGAACTAAGGGGACAGTTTCAAGTCAATTGCCCTTGTCCTTATGGGGGACTTCAACTTGCCAGAAATAAACTGGGAGCATCACACAGCTGGCAGAACCAGGGCCAGAAGATTCCTAAAAACTGTGATGACAATTTTATGGAATAGGTCCTAAGGGAACTGACTTAGAAAGATGCCCTCCTTGATCTGATGCTTGTCGACAGAGCGGATCTCGTGAGCGAAGCAGAGTGGTGGCCGTCTTGGCCACAGCAACCACAAAGGGATCAAGTTTAAAATTTCTGTTGACAGGAGGAAAAGTGCCAGCAAAACCTCAGCTCTGGACATGAGGAGAGCAGAATTCAGGCTGCTCAGGGAGCTAGCAAGTAAGGTCTCCTGGGAAAATGTTTTTGCAGATGCTGGGGTCCATGATTGCTGGTTGCTTTTCAAACATCACCTCCTACAGGCACAGGAGCAGGCAATTCCCAAATGTCAGAAGTCAAGCAGGTGAGACAGAAGGCTGGCTTGGCTGAGCAGAGGTGTTTAATTCTTTGCCTCTGTCTTCAACACAAATGACAGACCAAGTGGGTCTCAGTGCCCTGAGCTGGAGGACCATGACTACAAGAATGATCAACTCCCAGCTGACCCTGAAATTGTGCAGGATCTAGTTCTCTGGCTGGATCCCTACAAATCTACGGAGCTTGATGGGATTCATCCCAGAATCCTCAAAGAACTGGCTGATGTCATCGCAAAACCTCTCCCCATGATTTTTGAGTGGTCTTGGGAATCCAGAGAGGTCCCAGGTGACTGGAAGCTGGTGAATGTTGCCCTGATTTTCACAAAGGTCAAGAAGAAAGACACTGGAAACTACAGACCTGTCAGTCTCACTTTAGTGCCTGGTAAAGTTATGGAGAAGATTATTCTGGGAGGTACTCAACAAAAACCCAAAGGAGCTACTGACTCCCTCACAGGCAGCGAGGCCCTTCAGAGAGTCAGCAAACTAGTGTTTAATGTTACCATATTCCCAAGTGCCACATCCACGTGCCTGTTGAACACTACAGAATGGTGTTTCCACCACCTCCCTAGGCAGCTTGTCCACCCTTTCAGTGAAGAAAATTTTCCTAATATTTAACCTAAACCTTCCCTGGTGCAACTTGAGGCCATTTCCTGTCATCCTGTCACTTGCTGCCTCAGAGAAGAGACCAACTGTCCCCTCACTACAACCTCCTTTCAGAGAGTTGTAGAGAGCAGTAAGATCCCATCTGAGCATCCTTTTCTCCAGGCTAACAACCCCAGCACCCCTAGCTGCTCCTCCTAAGACCTGTGCTCCAGCTCCTTTACCCGCTTTGTTGCCCTTCTCTGGACAAGCTCCAGCACCTCAGCACCCCTTCTTGTACTGATGGGCTAAACTGAACAGATAATTTGAGGCAAGGCCTCACCAGTGCCAAATACAAAGGGACAATCACTGCCCATGTCCTGCTAGTCACACTATTTGTGATGCAAGCCAGGATGTCCCTGGCCTTCTTGGCTAGCTGGGCACAATGCTGGCTGTCAAGCAAAGACAGTCATGGCATCCCCAGTGATTAACTGCTCCCACCTGGCCAATAAGGAAGACTTATGGCTTCTTGTTATTTGGGACACCTGTGATAGAGTATCTCAAATGATCATAAAAGTCTCTTCCACAGTTAGACACTTCTTCACATAAGTTTGGAGAGTAGCATAAGAATCCAAGTATGAGACACCTGAAAAACAGTACAATATCTTTGGATTTTTTCCCACATGGTATGTTCTCATGTTGAAACTGTTGGCATTTGTAACAATTTTAGTTCATACCACTGGGGATGTGGATGGTATCACAATAACCCTTGAAGAGAAGACCTTAAAGCAGATGTAAAGGACATGCTGACTCTGCTGGAAGAGATGAACAAGATCAGAGGAATCAGTAGCAAAGTCCAGTTAGCACATCCTAGGAATTCAGTAGGGGCTGAACAGTTGCTCTCAGAAGAGAAACTGGGAAGTTTTAGGAGCTCTGAATTACTGGTACCACTTTGGAGAGGCAGAATCACAGAGCACAATATAAAATACCATCCTGAATTAATAAACTTAAGCAAAACAAGTCCAGGAAGATGACATACGTGTGGGAGTTGCCACAATGCCCAGAGATTACTGATGAGCAGCCCCAGCAGCCATAAGAGATAACCAGAGACTTAACACCCTCTGGTAAACCTATGATAGCAAGGTCATTCAGTATGCAGAAATGAAAATTAGATTGCATGGTTTGCTAACAAAAGAAAAGAAAGAAAAAAACCCCACACAAACCACCAAATATGATAAAGCAGAACCAGCTTTTGATTCAGTCTCTTTTTCAAGAAGCCATACTCCTTTTTTAATTGGTCAGAGCAACATAGGAATGTGACAAGTAATAAAATATTATATATGTGAATATACTGAAATATGTGGATAATCTTCAATCTTGATAAAAGTGGTAAGATAAATTGATATATCAGAATAAAAGGTAAATGATGTAGAAAGCTCAAGGTACCACTTGATCATATAAACAACCATTAGTAAACTCAAACATTTGAGTTTCTAAAAGACAGGCAATACTATTAGAAGTGGCTGCCTGAGTATCAGCGCAGAGTGAACAGGCTGAAACAAGAAGGTACTCACCATTTAGCAACACGATAACGAAGTGGGAGTACTGCCAGTTAAGATTAAGGGAGTGAAATAGTGTAGAACACAGTAGAGATAGCAGAGGAATGAGGAATTTTTTACAGAAAGGTCTAGTAATATCAGGAATCATTCTGACATGGACTTGCTACACAGACCAAAGCTTCCAGGTTATATGGAAAGAAGCTACAAATTTGCCTTACTGACACTTAAAAACAACAAAATATCTTCAGCATCCTAATTCCTGTTCTAGAATTTTTTTATACATGATTATGATAATAAGAAATATTTTCACAACACTGGCACCTAGTAATTCCTGAAAAGGATTCAGGTTAACATCACAACCATGAAATCCTCACTAAGTAGCTCAAGGGGTCTCATTTTGTCAACGGTTTAATGCCTCCCCAGAAACCAAATTTTACGAACAGAAAAACAGTTGGTATGCAATTTATACTCAAGCATTTGGCAGCAGATTGAAAGTTCACCAAATCTCTCTGGATAGTACATGATGTAAAAGTGGGCAGGAGGAACACAGCTGTAAAAATGAATTATAAGCAAAACACCTGAAATTAAATGTCTTCTATCTATTCTAAGTCCATTAGAATGATGACTGAAATAACTATGAACAACTCAATTTGCTGTAGTGCAGCAGCTCATAACAAAATTTCAGGATGGCAAAACTAAAATTGATTTAACACAAAGGGTGATTTCACAGATCTCAGAAAGAACATAGATCACTAAAGTGCTTTTCACAGAATAAGTGTCCAACCTTTTATACTTGAAATACCTTAAAAATATGAGATGCTACAGTCCTGTACAAGTCAACACAAAATTCCTTCAGGGCAACATAAACTAATTTTGTTTCATGAATGTGATCTGTGAAATTGCAGTCACCTGCTAGCTTATGGGACTTCTTGCAAATTTTGCTAGTTCCTGGATGTTTCCTCCTTAACCAGAGAACTGGTACAGCTGTTACTTCACCATCTCCCAGATTAAAATTTACTGGTAATTTGACAATACAGTAGACCCAGAGCCACTAAACCTCTCTGGGAATGAGGATCTCTTAAAATTATTAAGTCCTTTCTTTCTGGAGTACTCATTGTTTACAAAAGATCTTCTTTCCTCCTCCACTCAAATAAATCAGGAGAACATGAAAGGAAGGGGTTCAAGACCTTTTATCATTGTACCATAGTGGAGTTGAGTTTTGTCAAAGTAATATCTAGCTAACATTAAGATAAAGAATCACTAAGCTTCTACTCCAAACAATGTCATGACAGATGAAAATTACATAAGAATACTGAAAAGGCATAGACTCAAACCAGTAGCTGTGATAGAGAACTATGTGGAATTCCACTAAAATGCTACTGCCATTAAAGCCCTAAAGTACTGGCTGCTGTGTTGTTAGTACCAGGTTATTGAGTAGTTAAGGTTTAGAGAGTCACTCTCTTTAAAAGTTTACCAATTCTGATTCTCCTTCCAAGAACTTTACCAATGTCAACATCTTTACATATTTGCTGATTAAGCCTTTTGGTCTAAAACACATGAAACTGAACCAGTTAAAATATTCTGTAATATTCTGGCAACCATGTTTGAATAAAAAAGTTTAGCTATGCATGTATCAGTCAAGGCAACACATGAGGTACACATAAAAATACATAAGAAATTCAACTAATGAAATCTATTTAATATCAGAAGTAATAAGAAAATATTAAAAGTCAGTGGATGGATAAAAGCAAGACGAAGTCTAAATGCATGCATGGCCAGCAAGGAAGGTGGCTAAAGACAGATGCAAAGTGTATTAAGAAAGTTCTCTTATTCAGAGCAAAACCAGGTTCTTACAGGAATGCTGTTATTTACTGGATCCAGTAACTGCTATCCTTACTATTCACTGTATTTTTAACAGCTATGTTTAGTACAGCCTGACAGGCAAGTACACAGAGAGAGACTACACACAGAGCAGGTACTTATTTTAGAGTAGGCTTTTAATGCTTGTTCTGATGCCCCTTGTGATACAGGAAATTATTCTAAGATGTTTTCCCAGCTTGATCCATTCTATAATTGCCTCCTGCATGTAAAATGAGTACTGCACAGCATTGAGGAAAAGATGTTGGGAACTGTTCCTATCAGAGTAATTAAAAACATACTGATATTTGACAAATACGGATGACAGCCAGGACTTACCATGCTGTCAAACAAAGTCTGCCTAGATGAAAAATTAAGACAAACTTCAAGGTCATAAATGAGCTGTAGCAAGAAAAATACGAGAAAGAAGTGGGAGAGTCTACATCAACAGCAATGTTTGATTTACAGCTCCAAGCAAACACACAAGGATAGATCACCTGCTACCAGCTTCTGCACAATTGGCTTGTTCACATTTGAAGCAGCAATCGGGTACACTGGCTGCAAGGCTCTTCTGCACTGTGAGCTTCTGAAAGGGTTTTTGTTGGTTGGTTTGGTTTTTTTTATGACTAGGGGACTATCAGACCTGTTACTGAAGATGACCTTTAAAGAGTGGTGGCCTTTGAGCAAAGCAGCAGCACGCACCTTGCATTTGAAGTGGCTGTTGGGACATTTTAAATTGCACAGGGATACAACGTAGAGAAAAGGAAAAAAACCTCACAACAAACAAACAAGCCAAACAACCACCTCCAACTTTGAAACCTGAACTAGGACAAATAAATCACAAACTATCAAACAGTAAACAATTGGTAGTGTATTAAAACTAATGAATCTGTAGGTACTGTCAGCACCAGTTAGAAAAAACTCTCTTGGACCATACAGTGTCAATTGTAGAAAGTCACACTCAGTTGTCTTTAGAGTTCAGCAGTTGGGGACATAAATTCTAATAGCAAGTCTGTGTTCTGTAACACAGCTAAGCCAAATGAACAATAATACAGAAGCTTGATTCTGGTTATGGAAACTGTAATGTCAAGGACTGGTAGACTCAATATTGATACAAAGAAGCTACACAAAAATGCCATAAATTCTACTTCTCCTTTGCTGGTAGAAAGTGACATAAATATTCAGGCATCAAAAAAACTTAAAAGTGAGAAAAAAGGTTACAATTTTATAAGAACTGACATGGCTACAAAAATGTTCCATTTTTATACATGGTAAATGTTATAACTCCATTACCAAACTAATTTAAACAGAGATTTAGCATATGCAGGTAAAGACAAAACAAGCATATAAAGCTAAGCCTTTATAAAGAGGTATGTATTACATTTGACTCAGTTTTAGCATCCTTTGCTCTAAGGAGGCTGTATGAAAAGAAGGGCTTTTGCATTTCTACCAAGTTTCCAGACCTGGAAGTGTCTTTCATGGGAGTCCATTTAAAACATTCAGCTAGTTCTTTATGCCAGAGCTCCTCATTGTGAATACCTCGACTTTCATAATCCTTTTATGCAAACAGATTGTCCTATTTAACAGGCAAGCAAACAAAACCCAGAAAACACAGCTATTAAAAAGGCACAATTGAAACATACCATGAAATAGTATTGAAATAGATCATGCAGGTTTCCTTTTTAATAAGTGGAATTTTTATAGCACGTTCTAAGCATGGCTGGAGCTAACCTGTGAATCCCAACATGGCAAAAGCTGCCTTACGCATTGCCCCAAGAAATAAAAATTAAAATAGAATTAAAAAAAAAA
>VXBX01008517.1:0-28301 GCA_013400415.1 Scytalopus superciliaris
GGGGGTGTCCGTGGAGAAGAGTCCTAGTAATGAAATGAAATTAAACCATTATAGCATCTTGGAATTGGAAAGTAGATTCAAAATAATTTTTTTCCTTGTTTTCTTTTTTTTTTTTTTCCCCCCCTCCTAACAAGTGAATCATAATTTCAACATTTCTGAATTATTTTCAACAGATAACCCAGCATGCTATTTTTATTACAGGCTCTTGCTCCTTACAGGCTTCATTACATTTTAGTAATATACTCCACAGTCGTTACAGATTTTTTATCTCTTTTCCAAGGGACACCTTTTAAAGGACTATTTAACCCCTATAAGTCATACTTTTCTCTGCTTTTTCAGAGTTGGTTTTGGGTTTTTTGCTTTCTTTTATTCCTTTTTTTTTTTTTTTTTTAATTACAGCATTCCTAATGACATCAGACCCACTAAAATCAGAAGTTAAAAATAAATCTTATCTCAAAAAGACCATTAAGGCTATTGAACCCTCATTCTTGGGATTTGTATGTTCTGAAGTCTTTTCAATTTCAAGGTTGCCTTCCTGAATTATCAGTTTAATTAGAAAACATTGTATTTTTATAACAGACCTAGTTCAATTGCTTCTTCAAATTCACTTTTATTTTCTATAATTGAACTTAAAGAAATCCAGTTTAATTCAAACATTGAAAGTATAGATTTGGCATCCTATGTGACTCTTTAATCTCTTTGTACTGTATTTCAGTGTGTGAGTTTCTCAGTTGCTTCAAATAAGGACAGATCCTTTTCAATTTATACAGCGTATTATCTAAAGATCTGCTGCCTGCTTCCTTCACTTGCTTTAATGTGAAGTTAAGAGAAATGCATTTGGAATGTTATCTTTTATAGCCTACTTTTACCTACCAGAGTGTTTATATCTACTAGAAGCAGCTTGAAAGTCCTTATCAGAGAAAATCTATTTACTTAAATGTATAAAAGAATGCATAAAATTTAAAATCTAAAAAAATATATTGGGGCAATATCATTATAGAGTATGCCATGTGTCTGTGAAAAGTAGGAATAATGTATATTTTCAAAGGAGCTTCAAAATCACCATTTTGCATCTGGTTTGTCATTTGAAAGCTCTGGCACTTATCTGGTTCCTTGTTGAGCTAGTTCAGATCACTAAACTAGTAGAAAAGTAGATAAAGAAATAAAGAGAAAACTTATAGGGAACAGGATACCACTTCAGCCACATGTAATAAAGTGTTAGGTCAGCCTTCTGTGCTGTCATGTATGAAAGTCAGCCTATAGCACTACCTAATTTTAAACTTCCTCATTGCTACTGGATACCGGAATGGCCAAGATAGTTTAAAACCAAACAACACCCGGCTTCTGTGAGATGCCCAAAACCATTGCAATGGAGTAATTTTATCAGGTGAAGAACTTGCTATGCAAAATCCGAAGACATCAAGGATGCCTTTTTGTGGATTGCCATTGTTTCGAATTGTCTATGCCTTACCCTGCCTTGTAGATATAGGAAAAAATACATAGCAACAAGGATTTTACATCTGTTATGTTTTGGGTTAGTAAGGATTTAGGGTAGTAAACAAAACTGTGGTGCGTTCTAGTACTGACTTCATTACCTTTTCATTTTGAATTAAGTGCTTTCAGTTAATCCTTCAGTAAAATGAGAAGAATAGCATCTTCCTTCCTGCCCAAAGGATATTTAATTAACGCCTGTGATGTCATGGATTCAAAAAGGAAAAGTATGAGGATTAAAAGGGAGTATTGGCCTGCCATAAGGCAACTGTAGTGATCTGTGTTCCTTCCCCAGCTTCACTGTGGTTGTAGAATTTTAATTAGTAGTTCCAAAAATTTTTCTTAGCTTAGTCTAATGAGATATCTCGCTAGAACAGGATGTGCGACTTAGAGAATCATAGAATCATTTATTTGAAAAGGACCTTTAAGAACATTGTGTCCAAACATAATTATTAAGCCCAACCTTAAATAAATATTTTGTTGTTTCAAGAAAACAGATGGTTTAACTAGTAAGCTTTGCAAGTATTTGTGACATCACAAACATACATGTCTAATGCATTAGATGGGAATATAATAAGAAATCTGTATAAATAAACAGAATGGTACATAGGGTAGGATATTGTCATAATTAGTCCTTCTTCCTGATTTCTTCAAACAAGTTATTGCTATTGGCTAATTATTACAATTGTTACTATTTTGGAAGTTCTTAGTTTCTTATTCACATTTTTATTGGCCTATGAATATCAGTTGGAGTTAATTCATATAATTTTTCAGATGAAGACCAAGATTCGGTGTTGCTTAAGCTGGAAGCAGAAATTTTTAAATTTTCCAACCTCCTTTTCAGGTTTGAATACGCTTTTTAAACACAGAATCAGTGTACAATCTCATCCCTTTAGGTCCTGCTGTCAGCCAGCAACTGAGGTATCTCAGTTTATACTACTAAGATGACATTAATATGGCTCACAAGATGCCTTCACAGAGACACCCTCAGTGTACACCTATACCATACTCTAATTACATGTAGTTGGACAGTCCCACTGCTGACGGGGGATCACCAGAAGGGTAGAAGAACTATGGAGATTTAATGGAGTGGTCTCTGGGAGGAAGTGGCCTTAAGAAGACAGCAGAAATCCCATCTAAATGTTTGTGCAAATAAGTTAGATACTATTGACTGAAAAAGATCTTCAAATTTATCTAGCTTTTCTGCAGACTATATGTAAACTATATGCACTAAAACTACTGTTCCACTGAACATCTGAAATATAGCTAAGTTTAAATGGACTGAATCAGGGATGGAAAGCAGTCAAATGAAGGTTTTCAGAAATACCTAACATCTGAATGCTACGGAAATTGATATGCTTTTTATGTCCAGATGATTTTTTAAGCAGTGTGTAACTATTTGGCTACCTAACATTTTCAACCTGGAAGGGAAGGAAAGTTTTAACCAGTAAGAGAAGACTCACATCTTTCATAGAAAACTATTACTCAGACTTTTACTCAGTTTGCAGTACTCTGCAGATATGCAAATGTGAGTCCTAAAAAACCTGGATGACAACTTTATGAAACAGGTCCTAAGTGAGCTGTGTCCTTGATCTGCTGGTCGTCAGCAGAGCAGATCTCATGTATGAAGCGGGTATTGGTGGCCATCTTGGCCACAGTGACCATGAAGTGATCAGGTTTAAAATCTCTGCTGACAGGAGGAAAAGTGACAGCAAAATGTCAGCTCTGGACATGAGGAGAGCAGACTTCAGTCTGCTCAGGGAATTAGTAAGGTCCCCTGGGAAAATGCATTTGCAGGTTCTGGGGTCCATCAGTGCTGGTCACTTTCCAAACATCACCTCCTAAGGGCACAGGAGCAGGAAATTCCCAAATGTTGGAAGTCAAGCAGATGAGGCAGAAGACTGGCTTGACTGAGCAGGGATCTCTTAGACATAAGGCAATAAAAGGAAGGTGTATGCCCAGGGGAAGCAAGGTCAAGTGACATGAGTAGAATTCAGAGATGCTGCTTGTCACTCTAGAGAGAAAATTCATATGGCCAAAGCTCAGCTGGAGTTGAAGCTGCCNGGTCTCAGTGCCCTGAGCTGGAGGACTATGACTGTGAGAATGATCAACTCCTGGTCGACCCTGAAATTGTGTGGGTTGTGCTGCTCCAGCTGGATCCTTACAAATCTATGAGGCCTGATGCGATTCATCCCAGAATTCTCAAAGAGCTGGCTGATGGAATTGCAAAACCTCTCTCAATGATTTTTTTACTGGTCTTAGGAATCCAGAGGGGTCCCAGCTGACTGAAAGCTGGTGAATGTTGTCCTGATTTTCAAGAAGGAGGACCCTGGAAACTACAGGCCTGTCAGTCAGACTTCAGTGCCTGGTAAAGCTATGGAGATTATTCTGGAAGGTATTGAGGAACACCTGAAAGAAAACACTGTCATCAGTCACAGCCAGCACGGCTTCATGAGAGGAAGGTCCTGCTTATCAAATCTGATTTCCTTTTATCATAAGGTAGCCCACCTAGTTGATCAAGGGAAGCCAGCTGATGTGATCTTTCTGGATTTCAGTAAAGCTCTCAATACTGTCTTTCATAGGATCCTTCTGGACAAAATGTCCAGCACAGCTGGATAAACACATCGTGTGGTGGGTGAGCAATTGGCTCACAGGTTGAGCGCAGAGGGTGACCGTGAATGGGGAACATCAGCCTGGTGACCTGTCACTAGTGGGGTTCCACAGGGCTGCCTGCATCTTGGGCCCTGTGCTCTTCAACATCTTCATAAATGGCTTGGCTTCAGGCATGGATAGGAGAGGGATATTAAGCAGGTTTGCAGATTACACAAACCTGGGAGGAGCCAACCAGAGGCTGAGTTTGGGATTCCAGGGGGTGTGGTGTTGATGGGCTCTCAGGCTGCCCTTTGGTTGACAGGTGCTATTGCAGAGCCCACCATGTGGGTTCCATGAGTCCTGCCTTGTGGGACACAGCCTGGCCTTCCCCACTACCCCTCGTCCCCCCCAGTTTGAGTTGGTTTCAAACCAATAATTAAATTAAATAATTATAAACTTTTGAATTTATATCTATGGCTAGTTACTTTCCCAGTGTCTTACAGCCTATTTATAAAAAAGGACATATATACAAGAATGCAATTATATTATATTGTATTAACAAACGATAAAGGCACAATAATATTTTTATCTTATACAAAATTTAGAAAGAAGCCACAAAAACAATTAAAAAACATGAGACTAGCAATGGATGTCTGTAAGACTGTTGCTGGGGATTTTTTTTTCCAGGACAACATGCAGTTCTCACCAGTCCTATTTTTTTCCCCCCTGATTATTTCATGTAACAGTGGTGATTCAATACAATTGTCTCAGAGAGACATTTATCCTCAGGATTTTCTCAGACTTTTTACTTTCTTCCTCCTGCTAGACATACAACACCACTTACTGGGAAAGAAAATGGAGAATTTTAAAACTCAATTTCTTCTTCCATGAAAAATAAAGCAGTTTTCTGCTTTTTGAAATTTATTGGCTGACACTGTTTGAGTGGAAAGTAGGTAAAATTTAATCTATGCAAGATAAAAAGGGAAAAAGGAGGCAAAATTTCACTGACTTCTCTTACAGAGATTATGTATTTTTGTTCAAGAGACAGGCAATTTGAAGGTGCTTTACAGGGTACCTGAAATGGACAGTTTGCAATCTATACAGGACTCACAGAACTGTTTCCCTTATCATACAGACCTCCTAGGAGTCTTTTTCCTTGACTACAGGAATTGCCTGAACTCAAGCTGCAAGTTGGAAGCTTCTAAAACTCTATGCTGCTTTTAGATGCAGTGGTATTTAGCAAAGAATGGCAGTACCTACTAGTGAAGTATTTATTTATGTACCTGTATTTTTTATTTTTTCTTTTATTTACATAATCCATTTCTGCTTGGGCTCAGTGCCAGAACTGTGAACCCATCATGTAAAATATGCACTACGTTTCCTATCTTTCAATTTCAAAATCTTCTACAGATGAATAAGCATCTCTTTTTTTTTTTTCTTTAATCTGCTTAAACATTTCAGTTCCAGTTCCTGCTACAGTTATTTGCAAATTTGGCTTCTGGACTGTATTGTTGGAATGCATGGTCTTGTTCCAGGCTTCCATATGAGAAACAACAGCCTCTGCCTGGCATTTTCTTGTCCTGGAACAAAAATCAAAGCAAAATGATATCATACTCTCACCTTTGTCCTTCCGAGTGAGGTCCAGGGTGTCGATAATGATCAGTAGTACTTATTTGGTGTGGCTGTCCTGGAACTGTGTGTTCTCATGGCCCTTCAGACCTAATGAAATACCTGAGCTTGCAGTTCGCAGATTTATGTTCCTGGAGCACACTGAGCATTCTCAGGAAAATAGAGTTCTTCTACTGCCCTGATGCAGTTGATGGCTGACAAGGCAATAATGTGTCTTGAGTGCTTTGAAAGAAAGGAAGCAGAGTTGAAGAAGAATCAATTGAGTAGTTCTTCTCTGAGGGCTCTTTTGGCAGGAGAGTTAAAACTATGTAAGGCTTTGAAGCTGTTTTCTTTTCCTAGGTAATCTGCAGAAATCTGCAATGGAAAAAGTACCATATATAGGGATTGTGATAATATGGCAGATGTGATTTGTTCTCAAGTGTAAGGCAGTTAGAAACCTTATATAATTAACCTCAAAAAACAAAGCAAAGTAAAAGTATGCCTTACTCTCTGCCAAAATCGGGAGCTGAATTACAAATGAGGTAAAACTGTTAGGGTCAAGGTAAGAACTGATTCATGGATTGACATTAAAATCAATAGCAAAATTCCTATCAGCCTGTGAAGTACAAAATCATATCTTCAGTGTTTCACTCCTTAGCCTCATAGAAAGCCTATGGGAAAGCAGATGATGTCAAATTCCCTGAAATCCAATGAATTAGACTGATGTAGAGATGGAGTTTGAACCAGTAAAAGATGCTCATTTCCAGTATGATTATTATAATTATTTTATATGGCAAAATGTAACATATATTAAGAGTGAAGACTGTAAACAATCCCAAATTTGGGCATATACACAAATAATGTTACAGTCTTCTGATGGTGGCATGTTACTGCTGGTGTAGAGTATTGCCATGTCAGCATTTAAATAGATTCTATTTTAGTCATGCTCAAATTTGGTAATGGTACAATTTTTTTTGCTGAATACATTTTAGCAGGCAAGACAGCCACTTAATCCCTAGGTGCCATCATGAGTTCCAGAGAAAGATGCATGAAGTGATAATGTGCTCTGTACTCTGAAGAGAGATGAAACACTTCTGGAATCACCCCCATCTTGGTGCAGAAAGTGCACAGAGGGGTGTGAAGAATCGCTTTACCCTCTTTGGTACCACTCACTGGTAAATTTGAGACAGAACCTGCCTCAAGCTCTTTGCAAAAATACTATTTCTATGCAACTCTTATCCAGACATCTCAGGGAAAATTTGTGGTGACAGGAAGCAAGCCCTTCCTGGAAAGCCTTCTGAAATTGTTCAGAATTTCACTTTCACTGCTGCTAACATCTGCTGTCTAGCTGTCAGAAATGTTTGGGGCCATGTTGAAATAACCATAAACAATATACTGATGCTGCAATGTTGAGTAAATATAAATATTTACATACCTGCCATGGAAAAATAGTTATATTGGTGCAAATGAGTTTAATATAAAAAATAACAGCATGGTAGGAAAATAAAATTGCATCAATAGAATGAAGATCCCTAAAATTCTTATTTTTAAGTCAAACAGAGTGAACATTTTCTAAGGTAGTTTGTGAAAGATGTTCTGAAGTAGCAGTACATTCTACACTACTGGTGCATAAGTTTCCAACTTATTAAAAACATATTATTAAAACCAAAATTATCTGCATTGTGGAAAAGTAGCCCAGCAATGATTTTAACAAGTATTCCTACAAAACAGTAGGAACTAACTAAAGCTTTTTGTCATGTATTTAACTACAGGAAACTTGAGAAAGCAGAAAATTATAACTGTTTTCTGTTCTTACAAGTTTTTCAATGCAGAAAATTGTACTACTTGTTATTGCTGAAAGACAGTCTAAAGAAAACCTGTCAAAATAAGGATACTGTAATATAAGCTAGTGTAAATACTATGTAAGAAATTCAGTTTCAGCCAATTCTAACTAGCAAGTATGAAACACATGTTCTAATTGCACATTCTACTGCATAGATGAACTATATCATCACTAATAATTGAAGATTCTAGATATAGGAGCAAATGCACATGATTTTCAGGCAAGGACAGTGTTGGAGACTGTTATGGTTTGGGAATGGTACTCCCCAGTTCTGTGGCCCCACCAGGACTCTCCAAACCATGTACCACTCTCTTGCTCCCCCACTTTCTCCTCCTCCTCCCCAGTGGGGGTGGCTGGAGAGGAGAATTGGAGGCACAAAAGGCAAAGATCATTGGTTAAGATAAAACAATTTGCTGGAAACAGAAATAAGGTAAGAAAATTAACAGTAACAGCAACAATACTCATGACAGAGGATACAAGAAAAGAAATTACTCACATAGGAAAAAAAACCCAAAACAATAATAGACAATACCAGATGGCTCCCTCCACCACATTTTCTCGACCAGAAAGAACTCCTTTTCCCCTACAAGAGAGTCCCTTTCCCCTGCCCCCAGCAGTGATGTGAGGTGGCATAGAATAACCTCCAGGTCCTAGCCACGCCCCTCCCAGCTATTGCAAAAAAATTAAACCTGTCTGGCCAGAACCAGGACAGAGGGTTAACTGTAGTCCCTTGACTTTACAAGAAACCCTGTCTGGTAACCCCATATGTAAACATATATAGCACCATTTTGAAATGAGTTATATTTATTGTCCTCTTTTTTTCCCATATTAAGGAACTGAGTTTTGAACTAATCTTCAAAATGCATGGCTAAAGCCTTTAAAATGCCTCAAATCTTCTTTTTCTCGTAGAAACAACCCTCTTGAAGCCTCTTTAAAGCTGACTTTTTCCCTGACTATGCCGTATTTTAAAATAGTATGTTGTAATTGAAAGGGTATTCAGAATATCATTTACAAATTTAGACTAAAAGTAACACTTCCTAGTAATCTTTCTTTTTTACAGTGCAGTGCTAACGTGGGCAGTGAAGAAGTGAACAGACTGCAGTTCTTTCTGGTACATCTTAAACAAATGCCACAGCTTATGTTCTAATCATTCACTTCACCAAAGTAACTAACGATGAAGAAAAGGTTGTGAAGAAGACATTAGTAGTAGTATCATATGGCAATGTGTGGGTGTGATTTATCAAGTAGAATTTGTATCCCATAGATGATACTTGGCAAACAGCAAATTAAGTTTGTTCTTCAAATCTCAGATTGGGGTTGCAAGGCAATAATTTAATAAAAGGATAACAAGAATGATATTTTTTGAGCCCGTGAACATGAAACTTAATCACAGCCCTACCATGGACATACGGCAATCATGGATAGACAGTGGCTGGATTTAGAAAAAAATAAAACATCACCACAGTTTAAAAACCCTATGACCACAAACACTTTGCTAATGGAACTTATCCTGTTCATTGGCTAAAATGAAGCAGATAGATAGGACTTATGAAATATTTTATGCGGATGAAACATTTATTTTCTAAAGTGGTGCTGACAGATAGTGAACCCACTAACTTAGGTAGTGCACAGGAGGTAAGGGTACATAACTTGCTACAATTTCCCAAGGAATCATCAGGCTTTGACAAAACAGCATCTGTGAAAAGATGCCTACCTTTTCCACAATACTTTTACAATCACACGGTTCAGTCTGATCAGCTAGGGTAAAGGGTGAACAGTGAGGTCATGGACCAGGGTACTTTGCTTGAAGGTATTTTGATCTACAAGATATTTTGAAGATCTATTTCAGCCCTGTTTGTCAAACACAGCCTTTAAATTGAGCTAAACAATTTGTCAAGCTGTGGATCATAGAAAAGGTACTTTCTAGGATCTGTACTGGGACTAATGCTCCTTATTCTTTCCCTCAACTTCTTCATCTGATTCGCATGAGCTAAGTTCAATGTCCACAGCATCATTTTCAAAGAATCTCGAGGCCTGATACAGTAAGAATGATGAATATAACACAGCTGGGATGAATTTCCAAATTTGGATAAAATGTACAATGTACACAAATGGAATGAGAAGATGTTTTCCCCTCCCGCCCCCAAACTTCACTGGTATTAATGTGCTATAGAAACTATATTTTAAGATGAAATAAAACCTTTTTCTGAGAGTGTCTAAGAGATGAAGCACAGGGATTTGACATCTGCAACTTTAAATCTCTGAGGAAAAATGAAATTGTAGGAAGTCTGTAATTTTACTGGTCTTAATTTTAAATTCCATATACTTTTCAACAATTGTCAAGCTTAAAAGCTCATCAACATATTTTGGTAATCTTTAATCTATTATTGATATAAAGTGTATTTTAAATCAAAATAATTTTGACATTTTCCTCAGGTTTTATTTCTAGAATTTATTATTTCTATTATTATTATTTCTAGAATTATTATTTCTCACATATATGAGATATAAGGAAGAAATTCCTTACTGTGGGGGTGATAAGATCCCTGAGTGTTCAAGGCCACATTGTACAGGTCTTTGAGCAGCAGCAAATGAGGCTTTTAATGGTTGTTAGACATCAGATCAGTAATTATTGGGTGAACCACCTTGTGGTGAGTACCTGTGTGTGTGTGTATGGAAGGGGTAGGGATAGGGAGGTGGGGTGGTGTCATATCCCTCATGGCAGGTCCTGGAGCCCACACAGGGAAGTCCTGAAGCAGCTGCCAATCACAAACAGCCTGGGAAGGTTTTAACACCCTGACAGCTCCTGGAGCCCCTGACCCAGCTCGGGTTGACAGGGACAGTGAGAACATGGCCCCTCACCCTGGCCTGGGACCCCAGAGTGGCTGGGCGTTCAGGACAAAGAAGAAGGTAAAACATAATTCAGGGTGTTATTTACTGTAGTTCAACCTGGTCATTACTAGTAATTTGTGTTTTAACTAATGTAAATATATCACATGTACTTTTCATTCACTGTATTTCATTACTGTTTACAATGAATAAGCAATGAGGATCAAAATTCTTTGAAACCATCTTAGAAATATAAAGCATTTCATTATGAAAGGTCTGTGTTTAAAATACTTATTCCAGCTTGGCAAGTAACAAATAAATACTTCCATATCAGAACTGGTTAAAATTGTATAAACCAAGCAATGTTTTGTCCTGAAAATACATTGCATATTTTTTTCCAATTCTTAGAAGAAAATATTCTTAGAAATACAGGTGAGAAATAAAACTGAGGAATTTTAATTAAAGACATTAAATGAAAGTAATATGGAAGTAAAGTTAAATAGAAAGCCATGTTTTAAATATGGTGTAGATATTAAATATCATTTTTCCATGATTCCATCAGATTTTTTTTTATTTTTTTTTTTTAATAAGAAAACAGGTATGTAGTGTTTCAGTCTTTTCTAGGGGGCTAATGATCTTCTGTGCTGATCCTGGATATGTGTGTGGGGAGGGGATGGTGCATGAGTCTGTGTGGAGGGGAGTGCATGTGAAGGGAAGGGTGTGTGTAACTAATGAGTTACTTCAAAAGTTATTGTATTGTTCAGAAACTTGAGGATAATAAGCTAGTACCTTTTATTATTGTTTTTCTACACAAAGTTTATTACATCAAGAACTTCAGTTAAGATTAATACTTAAATACGAGCTAGTCAGTTCAATATCTCCAAATCTATTTGTCTCAGTGGGAATTTGCAGAACCAGTCCTAAAGTGAATGGAATCACTCTTTTTCGGGTAAATAGTCATCCTCTTGCTCCTCACAGGTGGTGTTGGACTAATCTGGCATATTGATATGTTTTATTATATATATTTTAAAAAAATATATTTTTTCTAGAAATTCAAGACCCACTGAAGTAAATGAGAGTGGGATTTATCCAATTAAATGGAGAAGTCTGCATCTTAGCTACTTATTCTCAGCTTTTGTTCATAGTTAATGAAAGAAAACAGACAGTTGCAATATGTGATTCATCTGAACTAAGATATCTACTTAAGATGAGAAATCACATCCTAAAAATACCTGCTCCTCTATATTGATTATAAATAAATCCTAGATGTGCAGAATGTCTATGTCTGAAGTTAGATGAGGAGTTGAAGGCTTTTCACTAATTGCTATGGCTTTGGAATATGCTCTTTGAGCCTCTGAGCAGAAATTCCTTTGGATTCCAGATAATCTCTGTTTTTCTGTTGTTTTAATCATGGTTTCGATTTAAAAAGCAAACAAAAAAAGCAACCCATAAAATCTAACATCCTCCTCACCTATTTGACTGAAAGTCACTTTAGAGTACAGTAGACTGAATTTTAAAGATTCTTTCTTTCCTTTCCCCTTTTTTTTCTACTGGATGTATAATTTTAGTCTTTTAACTACAACATTTTAAATTATCTGCTCTTTGAAATAAATTATATATAATATGTGTGTGTGTGTGTGTGTGTGTGTGTGTGTTTTTCAAAATCTGTTTCATTGGTATTACTGAGTACTTTGTCATATGTGAAATGGTAGGGATCATGCAGATCATTTACTGCATTTGAAATGCATGAAAAATAATCAATCAAATATTGCATTTGCTTCTCCTTTTACAATGAAGATATATTCTAGTAGTAATTCTACAAATTCATTCAGATCCAAATATATGCAATACACCACACATGTATAAATGCAATTCCTTTGATGTCAATTAACATATGATACATTCTTTCAATTGAGACCAGCCTTTGTTTCAAATTAAATAAGTCTTAAAATAATTTACCTACTGCTCTACAAATCCTTTAATAAAACTCCTTAATGTGACATTAGAAAATTACATTTTAAATTTGGGACTGTTCATCCTGGAGAAGAGAAGGCTCAGAGGCAAAGTCATCAATGTATATAAATATCTGAAAGGAGGCAATAAACAGGATGGAGCCAGGCACTTTTCAGTGGTCTGCAGTGACAGGACCAGAGACACAAACTGAAACTCAGGAGGTTCCCTCTAAACATGAGGAAACCCTTCTATGCTGTGAGAGTGACTTAGCCGCGGCCCAAGTTGCTTAGGGAGGTTGTGGTGTCTCCATCTTTGAAGACATTAAAAAAAGTATAAATAAGATCCTGAAGAACATCTGGCCCAAGGTGGCCATGCTTGATCAGGGCAGCTGGGCCAGATAGCCTCCAGAGCTCCCTTCTGACCTCAGCCATTCTATCATATTAGGTAAAGAAACAGTGAATTAAAGGAAGAGAAGATGACAAAAGCAAAAGTCTCCACCATTCAAAGTTATTTTGTGGTCTATTTGGAAATTATGAATTGTATTGTACATATTCCTAGGTTTTGAGTTTGGGGAGTTTTGTTTGGTTGGGGGGTTTTTTGGTGTGTTTTTTTTTTTTTTAATTTTTTTTTGTTTGTTTGGTTGGTTTGGTTTTTTTTTTGTTTTGTTTTGTTGTTTTTTTGTTTTGTTTTGTTTTTGTTTTTTGTTGTTGGTTGGTTTTTTGGTTTTGTATTTGGTTGGGGTTTTTTTGGTTGTGTGTGTGTGTATGTGTGTGTGTGTGTGTGTTTATTACTTTGGGGGTTTTTTTAAAATTATTTATTGAGTGTAATTATATTACAGATTTGTCATGGGGGAAAATGTGAGTGCATGGGTACCAAAAAGAAATAGGAAGTAGCAATAGTTAAGCTCCAAATAACATGCCACCTAAATAGAATCATGAGACAAAGGTCAAGTTCATGCAGTTTAGGGCAGTCAAGGGATTTAAGAGTCAGAAAGTCAGCACAGGTCAGGATGGCAATCCTTCTGTGCATAACATGGTAAAATTTTTCTCTTTTTTATTTCTATTCATATTCTTCAGTAGTTCTATGAAAAGAGCATTTATTAATATCAGTGGGAGCCCTGTATACATGACAGCTGCACAATATACCATTAAGAACTGCAGTGCAGATTGGAGAAAGGAATTTTATCCTTTGTTAAGGACTACATTGCAACATTTCTTATCCTTTAAGAAAGACTTCCAAGTGAAATTATTCTGCTCTTGTCCTGATTTTCTTCATTGTCTAATATTTATCAGTGCATTCAGTTTAGTCCTTTCTCTCTACAGTTTCTTTTTTCCTCCACCTTTCTAACAATCAACTTTTTTTGTTCTCTATCACACTTGAAACAGAAGACCAATAAATAGTCAATCACCGTTGTTCACACTTTAAAAAATAACTTAAAGCTCTTCTATTTCATTGATTCTCATAAATTTCCTGCCTTAATTAATTTTTATAGTTATATATATTATTTATTACTGCAATTACTTGCCATTTTTTCTAATTATGATAAAGCCTTAAATAGATATTACTATAAAAATCACATACTATCTATTCTGATGAAAATTTTAAAAGCATTTGGTGGAGTAGAAAGCTGTTAAGATTATCTGTACATACTAAACTGTTCAAACTAGAAGTGAAACAACCTCTGCAACATTCTAGTCTATTTAAAGCTAATTTGATATTGTCAGTTGAGGAAAAGAGAAAAAAAATTCTCACTCCTTTCTGATCTTGTTAAGGGTTTGATATGCTTTGTAAATTAGAGCACAATTTGGCATCAGAAAATATCAGCAACAGAGATTGAACAATAAGTTGACCTATAAGAGCAAAGGAAAAAAAGTAAAAGGTTTAAATAGGGAACTCATATGAAAAAACCTCTACCTTATACAATTACATTATATTCATTGCAGTTGAGAAGAGTGCAGAAGGAATCCATAGACACTTAAGGAAATTTAAGTCTTAGAAAGAATTTGAGTCTATATTCCATAAGTCTTATGTAAGAAACTCAAAAAATAGAATTAAAAGGAGATTTGAGACTAGTAAGAGAACTTTGGAAGGTACTCAGAATTCCCCATAAACAGGGCTGTAATAGTAATCGGAGACCCAAAACTGAGGGAAAGGCTATTAGGAACCTGATTTAAAGTTAGAGAAAGGAGTTTGTGTTTTCTAAGGCACAGAATTCTATCAAATCATCATATACTCAGAAGAAAAAGAAATAAAATTAAACAGATCTGGAAGCTAAAACAAGCCTAAGCAGATAAAGGTAGTATATCTCTAAGGAAAAAGAAATAAGGAGAATCCAGATGATACAGTGAGCAAATTATTTCTCAAAATACCAAAAAGGTTGTAGAATAAAAGTGTCACAATATAATTAGGAAGTTTATGCTTCCCAGACAACTGGTCAGTAGGCATTAGTGAAGAAATGATTGATCATGGTGAAGTTCTCAGAATATACAGTTTAATTTAAGTACCTAAAATATATGTGTATTTCTTTTACATTACTTTAAGTTGCTGAAAAGAACATTTTGTATTCAAATGTGGCTTCTGAGGAGAAAAAAACCCCATGACCTTTTCTCTACCATTCTTGTCCTTCTGTGCCTTTGAAAGCAGAAATGAAATTTAAGCACTTTGAATATAAAATCTTATTAAAAAAAAGAAGTTGGTTTTGTTGTTGAAGTTCAACAGTCTATTAATTACTAATTATATGTAATTTAAAAAATTATGTAAAATATCAAGCCACATGAAGAATTTTGATTAGGTAAAATCCTCAGGAGTTTATGTTGTCTAACAGTAATTAAACTGCTTAATATGAAATGCATTATACTTTCAATGTGACAATAAAACTGTAAACCTGATGTCTGAAAAAAAGAAAAAGAAAACAAAGATTCCTTTTCATCTTGAAGGGTGGTGAATGAATAAAGCTTTGTGTATGGACAGTTCTGGGTAGATGCATGTTGATATATATTGATTAGCAGCTCAAAATATTTGAGGTCACAGGCTGTAGTTGCTGCAGATTGTCAGATGTTCATCCTGCTGGCACACCAAAGCAGTCAAACATTGGAAGCCATGTCCAGAATACAATATTTTTACACATCTCAGCCTAAGTTAACATTCCTTGCCTCTTAGCAAAGCCTGTCAGCCTGAATACAATGACAGTGTCATTATTTTTTAGTATATTCATAGCACTACTTCTGGCGATTGCAGAAGATGTTTTTGTCAATTACAATTTATGCCATTCATTCTTGCTCATAGGCAACATCAACGAGCAGCAGACTGATGCAAAGCATCTAAACATGATAATATGCATTCATGTAATATTTTTCTTTTCATATTATGAGCAGTGCTCTAATAAGTCTTCAGAAGAATCTCACTAAATTAGATAATATCAATCCAAAGTAAAACTGAGCCAATTAAATCACAGAAAAATTGTCTGAGGTTAAGGAACAAATCAAAGGCAGAGAAAATTAGAAGAGCTCAGGAACTCTAAATTTGAATAAGCAGTCCCCTAGCAACATTGGAGGTGGTGTCTTTGTTCTGTTAGAATGATTTATGCAATTTCTTCACTGAGGTTTGTGAGGCACTGGAACAGATTGCCCAAAAAAGTTGTGGATGCCCCATTTGTAGGAGTGTTCCAGAACAGGTTGGATGGGGTTTTGAGCAACGTGGTGTAGTGGAAAGTTCCCTGCCCATGGCAGGAGGGTTGGAACTAGATGATCTTTGAAGTCTCTTCAACCCATACCATTCTATGATTCCATGAATCATTTTGCAAGAGTGGATGAAGTTTTACAAATCTAAAAAAAATGAAAGCTTTGCTAGGTAGAATTAGTTCATTTTAAAGGTTAAACACAAGGACAGAAAGCAATTTCTCAACAGAAAACAATGGTTATTTAATAATAGTGTTGCAAATACAAAGTACTAGCTCTGTTATAATGGCAATTATAATGGAGCAATAGATGAGGCATGGAAAGAAGTACTGTAGAGTCTGAATAGGAGACTATCTAGTAGTTTCCAACAACAAAGAAAGAAAAAGCATATGCTTTTCCAGTGAGACCCCAGGATCCATGACAACATGGGCAATTCAGTCTCTATGTGATGAGTTTCTATATGACATAGACAATAACATGGGCATATCTTCCACATTCAGCTTCCTGAAAGCACAAATCTCAGCTTTCAGAGTTGCAGCACATACAGAGACAACAGCATGTGTACAAACAATAACACAGCACAACACATTGTGGTAGATCTGATGTGTGTAATATTGGTCAGGTCTTCCACGCACAGTCTATGGAACCCATTCAAGGACTTTGGGTCTGATTATAGATATGGACTGCAAAGTAAAATAATGTCTTCTGTCAATTTTACATGCACTTCTGCCCTCTAAACCATACAGAAAAAGATTCTTCTGTGTTCACAAAATTCTCTTTTCTTCATGATTTTCCTGCTAGCAAAGATTTTGGCAACTGATTTCAATGAACACAACACATCCATTATAAGCCTATTATCTTCAGTAAATAGTAACCATAGCATCATAGAAGCACAGAATAGTCTGGATTGCAAGAGACAATTAAAAATCCTCTAGTCCTATGCCCCTGCAATGAATAGGGACATCTGGAACTAGATCAGGTTGTTCAGAGCCCCATCCAACCTGTTTACAGGAATGAGGCATCTACCACTCTGGGAAAACTGTTCCAGTGTTTTACCTTCATTAAAAAAAAAAAAAAAAAAAGCAAGCAATTTCTTCCTTATATCTAATCTGAATGTATCCTCTTTTAGTTTAAAACTATTATCCCTCTGCCTGTTGCTACAGGGCCTGCTAAAAATTCTGTTCCTATCTTTCTTACAGGCAATAACAAAAGGCTACCATGAGGTCTCTCTGAAGCCTGTTCTTCATGTTGAACAATAACTCTCTCAGCCTCTCCTCATAGGAAAGGTCCTCCAGCCCTCTTATCATTTCTGTGACACTCCTCTGGACATACTCCAACAGGTCCATGCCTTTCCGGTACTGAAGATTCCAGGGCTGGATGTAATACTCAAGGTGTAGCCTTGTAGGAGCAGAGATCTGCTTACTTCCCTTGACCTGTTGGCCACACTTCTTTTTATGCATCCCAGGCATAATAACAATGTTGTTACACCTTTTCTGTGAAACGAGAGAAGTCTTTTGACTTGGTTATTGATAAAGTTCATGGTAATATCTAGTTCTATTTTCTTTAAAAAAATATTTACTTAATTAGTTAAAAATAAGTCTGTGAGCCTGCATTTGAAATTCTCATTGAGAATTGCATTGAGCTATACAGACATTTTTAGTTATTAGATTATTTTTGGCTGAAGAAGAGCAGAATAACTGAATGCAGAGGATGAATTCACTCATCATACTGGTACAAGACAGAAAATACATCCCCAATAGATTTTTCAGGACTCAAGTGTTCACATAAAATTAATTAAGATTGAGCTGCGTAAGGTCACAATAGAAAGACACCCAAAATCACAAATACCTGGAAAAGTGTTTTTCGACACATAATATATCACCTGTGAAATTATGTAGCTTATATTTAAGTGGTAAATACTTCTTTTTAAGTTGATGTTAAGGTAAGCCAGAAGGTAGGTTTTAAAAGTAATTGACAGACTGTGAAAGTTCGGGTTGGCTCTCTGCCAACAGCCAAACCTCACAAGAAAGATTCACCCCTCCCTCACCCGAAATGGCAAAAAGCAGCAAGAGAAAATTGAAGGAATATATATATATATTTACATATATTAAATTTATATACTAGATACAACAAGACAGGGACCCCCAAACCACCCCAATAAGGGACAAGCAGAAGGGAAAGGCGAGAGGGCGACAAAAAGGGAAATAAGACAAATATATACAATCTAAATTCAGAAATTAACTCAGTAAGTAACAAATGCAATAGTAAACTCATTACTTTCCTTAGAAAAGCAGATTCTTAACCTTCGCCACCGGCCCAGGCAAACAGCCCTCAGAGCAGGCCTCGCTGAACACAGATAAGCCAGGCCCAAACACCGAGAGCTTGTCAGCGTGCGAGCCTGAGAAGGAAAAAAAAGCAAAAGAGACCAAGAACACCTCCCCCTTCGGCTTATATACACCTGATTACGTAAAGAGATGGGATGGAATACTTCCTAGATTTTGACCCTGGTTACCAAGGAAGGCCTACAAAAAAACAACCCATCACACAGACAAATATCTGTGCATCTGGAAACCATGTATATTAATTTTTAATTTTTTTTGCATTTGCTACTGATGCAAATTTATTTATTATTTTCTCTATTTGACTGTTTGATTATGCCTGTGATATATATATTCTTTTGTTTAGTGAAATGTTCTCCTTCACATAGCTTCTTTGCTACACAAACCAAACTCAATTTTTCCTCAGCTCACCCACAAACCAAATATGTTGTGATTTGGATTTAAGAAACACATGTAGTTGATTCTGAATATGGCAAAAAGGAAAGAGATTTTTTTTCCCTCTTGAATCAGTTCTAAAAAGTATTAATTCATTATGCGTACTATAAATATAAAAGTGGAACCCAGCAGTAATAAGGACAGAATTAAATTGCAGGGTGCCATGTGGGGTTCTGTTTATAGCTGCATTCATATTGATTACATGTAATTTTTATAGCAGACCTCTTTTAAGTGTATAGGTGAAGATGGCAATTAAGTGTCTGATGTTTCTTCTTTATGTTGCTATAAGATATTCAGGGTATTTAGTTTTCTATAGAATTCTTACCATTCTCTTACTCTTTTATCCTTCAGATTAAATGCTAACCATTTCTGATTCATCCATAGCAGTTGAAAAATGCATGTGAGCTTTTGCATACCTTTGTAGTTTATAGGATAGATAAAAATGTGGACATTTGAATGATAGTTTACAAACAAACAAACAAACAAATATATATATATTTGGAAATGCTTGCTAAAAGATTTTATAGCTGCCCCTAAATGATGCAGAACCAGCAGCACAATGTCACTGGTCTTAATTAACCTGATTAGAAAACTTAACACCTTACTCATGATGAGGACAGAGCCAGAGTAGGATCACCTCTACTTGCACATGCTGTGTTTGAAGCTGAGCTTACAAGCTTTACAGAGTACATACAACTTGTGTCCTCATTGGAATTAGTCAGTACAAATACTTTTCATTGCCATTTCTGTTGTTCAAGTCTAATTTTATTCTCAGCTCAGGTGTTGGCATCATCTTACTTATAAGATTCCACGCATCATATCCCCATGTATGATCTGCAGTGTTTTTTTGAGGCGGTGGAACTCATAAAGTGGAGCCACAAAAAGATAACACCCAGAGGGAAAGATAAATAATTTTTTTAAGAGGTAAAGATAATAGAAACATTTCTGGTTTAGCTGGAAGTTCTTATGTGTGTGTGTTTTCATGTGTACATGTGTTCTGCAAAACTTTTGATGACAATTCTTTACTTCTGCATTAGCTATACAACAAAAATATAAATTAAAAACAGTGCTAAAATAAATAAATATTCCATACAAGTATAGATGGGTGAAAAAATCATCTTAAGTCTGTGAAGTCCAGTAGGAGAATTCTTTGTCTGCCTAATTTATCTAGGAAAGACCTGAATATTGCAGCATATATGGTCTAGAGCATTTTAGAGCATGTGAAAGCACATTTTGTTTCCTAATAGCACATATCTCTTTAAATAGTCAGCAGCTTTTATTAAGAAGATTTTTTTTCAGTTCCTCAGTCAAGATCGTGAGTGTAGGTATTCATATACATTGCTCATGGCTCATTTTCTTGTTTTAATAATTTATCCCAGCTAATAAATCGGAAATTTTTAGGGGTATTCTGAGGTCAAAATCTTTCCTATTCCATAGGTTTATATAATTTGTGCATAGATACTCTGTAGATACAGGTTTAAGGATTTTGGGGGTTTGATTATTTTTTTCTCATTGCTTGCAGTGAACTTCTAATCTAATGGAAATATTGTCCTTTAAGGGGCAACTGCTGTTTCTTCTGATATATTTGTATATTTTGCCATTGAAATCAAGAATGGAATATCTACCATGCATATCATCTCTATGGAAAAAATGGAAGTCCTGAATGCTTTCTTTCCCTCAGTCTTTATTAGCAAGACCATCCTTTGGGAATTCCAGGCCCCTGAGACTGAGAGAAAGTGCTGGAACAAGGAATGTGTACTCTTGCTGGAAGATGATTTCCCCTAATATCCAATTTAAATCTCCCATCACTATTAGAGGCCATTTCTTCTCATCCTGTTACTTGTTACTTGTGAGAAGAGACAGGCAACCTCCTTTCAGGTAGTTGTAGATAGTGATAAGATCACACCTGAACCTCCTATTCTCCAGGCTAAACATCCCCAACTCCCTCAACCGCTCCTGATATGACTTGTGCTCCAGACCCTTTAGCACCTTTGTTGCCCTTTTCTGGACACCTCTGTGTCCTTGTAGTGAGGGTTCCAGAACTGAACAGAGTATTTGAGGTGCAGCCTCAGCACCTCAAATGTGCTCTGCTCCTGCTGGCCACATTATTTCTGGTATAGGCCATGATGCTATTGGCCTTCTTGGCCACCTGGGCATACTCATGGCTCATGTTCAGAACCTGTCAACTAGCACTCCCAAGTTCTCTTATGCTAGGCAGCTTTGCAGCTGCTCTTCCCCCAGTCTGCAGCACTGCATGGGGTTCTTGTGATTGAAGTGCAGGACTTAGCACTTCACCTTGTTTAATCTCATACAACTTGCCTTGGCTCATTGCCTTGGTTGGTCCAGCCTGCCCAAAACCCTCTGCAGGTCCTTCTTATGCTCCAGCAGATCAACAATTCTGCCCAACTTAGCATCATCTGCAAACAGCAGAGAGGATTCCCTGAAGACGAAATCAATGCCTAATATGCTGTGCTCTAAATGACAGGTGTACCTGTAGTTTTGTAAGAAGTTCCTCTGTAAAAAGCTGTGCTTTTTCATATTGTGTTTTAGAGTCTGAGGTAAAGTACTGACAAGCTTTTGTTGTTATGGGTAGGCAGCTGGAAGCAGACAAGTGGGCCACTTCTAACCCTGTAAAGCATGCAGTCATCCTGTTTGGTCACACCTTAACAAGAGAGCAAGTAAGCAGAAAAAATGTTCAAAAATACATAGGAACTGGTCAAATAAAAGCATTACCAAAGCACTGTGAACCATAACAGATGTCCTAATGTATTGCACGTATCTTTCTCCTAGCAAATTTGTGCTAATGATGCATCTATTCCGAACTGTGTGTTATTTTCTGTTTTACAGCACTACAACTAAAACTTGTGCAAAACCCTTATGATGAGAAATGGGCAGTAAACAAGCACAGGTTAGCAGACAGAAAACTGAAAACAGAAACCAATTCTTAAATATGGATGACAGTAATTGGAAAAAAAAAAAGGTAAATAAATACAAAACCTCAAAAGAGAAAGGTGAAAAGTTCTAAGCAAGTAACAAGATATGGACACATACACAAAACAAAAGAATATAAAATAAATTAACAAGAAGTGAATTCACCAGAGACAAAACTAATTTTAGAATAAGTACAACCCCCAAAAAGCTTGTGTATAAATTTCACATATCATTTCTATGGGGCAAAATTCAGGGCCATATTTTAAGACCATATTTAAAAGGTCAGAGGCAGCATAAATAACTATCGTCTCTTCCTCCAGCTTCACCGTTACATGTTGTTTTATTAGTTCCTCCTTGGCTCTTATAGCCTTGTGATGAATTGTGATATAAGGCAAAATAAATGTTTTTGTCTCTGTATCTCCTACTATTGTGACTTTCCTTGAAGGGAATGACCATAGAAATTAACTTTTTTTCAGGACATATTTGGAGAATAAAGACTTCAAAAAAGCCTTTCACCATTTCTGCTGATGTAGAATGTAAGGAACGTGCACAAAAAACATTAAAATCAGTGTAACTGCTGTTGGCCAATCAGCTAAATCCAAGTAAGAGCTTATAACTGTCCTTTAACTAGTCTTAGCATGTGGATCAAAGAATATGTAGGCTTATGTAAAAATATGCCTACTGCTGAAAATATCTACTCTGGGACTCCCTCTTTCAGGATCCTATTACAACTCATTAAATGCTTTTTCTCATAGAATTATCGTTAACACTTCTTGTCCTGTGGAGCCTCTTTCTTACATGAAGTCCATTGCCAGTTTTGATGATGGTCTGGCTTCTATTTCTTCATAACTTTTGGAATTTTCTACCCTGCCATGCAGTGTTAAGGTGTCCAGATCTGATGCACAAATATCTTGACAGGGAAGGACATAAAATGAGTTCCGATTGCTTCAAGTAACTGCTATAGTGCAAGGGCACTCTAAATTTCACATCACATTTTTAAATAACATATCAGATCATGCTCAATTAATTGTGAAAAGCAGTAAAAGAGGAATTATTTTTTCCCCAAAGGACATCCATTATTAGGTCAATTTGCTGCATTAAACTATTGTTCGTGAAATGCAAAATACAAACACTTGATTTAAGAATGATGCAGTGGATTCTTTTCTGGTTTTAGGCCAAAAAATTCCTTCAATGACAGTAAAAGTCCCTGACATGTCTTACCCACACCTCTTAAAACAGATGGTGAAATTGAAATTGCCCTAAGTTCTCAGCCTTTGATTAAGAAGTTTCTGTGATTATTTTCCAGAAGAATAGTAAATGTGTCCTTAACACCCACCACTCCCCTGACTATGGGGCTATTCCTCACTCTTGGAAAATTTTCATAGTCTGAATTTGATCTCATCAGTTGGATATGGCATTCAAAATGAACTGGTTAAAGTGTTTTTGAGCAAAAATCAGGACCTTATTAAAGTGTGTATATGATTTGGATTCACTAATACAGATTCAAACATCATTTCAGTGGAAGAAAAACCTGAACAGGCTTTGGAATTTCTGTATTTTTGAAAATATGAGCTTTTTGTCTGCTTGAAGATGGTCATGTCACCATGACCACTCTCATTAGTGCATCATAGTGGCCTTGTTGGGGCAGCAGTGAATATTTCTTTGGACATCCAAACACACCTTCAGCATTTTCAGAATGATTCCCTTTATGCTGAGATGAATTGAAGTTTGTTTTGTTATGCTTAACTTCATTCTGGCATCATGTGGTATCTCTGCAAACTAGTGCTACTGTTGGAACAGTGAACATTTACATATTTTGCTATCTAAATGTTCCTAAGTGTTCCTTATGTGAAATAGAAACTCTCTCTGCTTGATGAGTGAGGTAAACAGTGGATGGTAAATCATAGAATCATAAATCATTTAGGGTAGAGAACACCTGTAAGATCATTGACTCCAAACATTAACGTAAAACTGCCAAGTCCACCACTAAACCATACAATCAGCCTAGTCCCACCAACCCAGCCTGTCCATATCCCTCTGTAGAGTCTTTCTTCCCTCCAGCTGATCAACATTCCTGCCCAGCTTGGTGTCATCTGCAGAATAGCTGAGTGTGCATTCTACCCCCTTGTGTTACACCCTGGTCTAGAAGCTCCAAGCTTTACTAGGTGTTACACCTTAATTTCAGGTTTCAAGAGATTTTGCCTACATAAACTCTTGCAAAGCCTTTTGATTCTTGGATACTTTGAATTCACATCCAGAGAAAAACTACACATTTTTCTCTAAAGGATTTCTTTTAATGTGATGAGAAAATAGGTGTTTTGGCAAAAAGGGTTTTACAGTGGTAACACACAACTTCACAAAAACATTACAACAGATTACTGAGATTAGCAAGCATTGCTATACTAAGGAACCTTTTTTACACCCAACAAATGCAAACTCCACACAGCTTAAGTGAGATACCTGCACCTTACAGAAAATAAGTGTTTAAGTTACTCACAAGAGGAAGTAAATAATAAAGGAAGAGAGATTAACGGAAGAAAGAATAAAGAGAGAAAAACAGAGGCGAGAAAAACACAGCTACCACTTAGAAGGTCACATGTTAACAGTTTCAGGAGATCAGATCAGGACAAAATGGAGACCTTGTGCTGCCCCTTTATCTGCTCCGGTCCCCATGGCCAAACCCCCCCAGTTGGGACCTCTGACCCCCCCAGCCACTCTGGGGTCCCAGAACCAGAGTGAGGGGCCATGTTCCCACTGTCCCTGCTGATCCGAGCTGGGTCAGGGGCTCCAGGAGCTGTTGGGGTATTATCGTTTTCCTGGGCTGTTTGTGACTGCTGCTCCCAGGGCTTCCCCATGTGGGCTCCAGGCCCTGCCATGAGGGATACGACACCACTCCACCTCCGTGAGGTTCGACCCATCCCTTCTCCCTCCATACAGACACAGGCACCCCCACAAGGTGGTTCTGCCCCAATAACCACCGATCTGATATACAGCACATTATCCAGATCATTGTTACAGATAATAAGTGGGGCTGGTGCAAATACTGAGCCTGGGGCAATACCACTTGTGACCAGCCACCTGATGGATGTAACTCCATTCACTGTCACTCTCAGCCTGACTGTACAGCCAGTTTTTCATCCAGTGATGAGCACATCTCACCAAGCTATCAGCAGCCAGTTTCTCCCAGGAGAATGCTGTGAAAAAATGGTGTTAAGTGCTTTACTAAAGTCCAGGTAAAATCCACAAATCCGGGTGACAGTCTCAGGATTATCACATCCTGTCAGAGTTATATAGACTGCTGGCCCTGGACCTCACTGCCTGAACTAGCTTGTGCTGTGGTTCCCACAGTTTGTCAAACCATGAAATCTCTGTATCATTAAACCTGCTTGCAGCAATATCCTGTATGTAATAGAAAACATTTTAGTTAATGTAAGAGAGCTGAAAATGCTGCTTCTTACTGCTGTAGAGAGGAGACAGATAATTCTTTCATTCTATTTATTAGGTTGTTTGAATAAAGTTAGCAATGTTTAATAATTTTCTGTTGATATGTGTGTGATGATGGTTAGGGTTAACTCTAAAGGGTAAAAAGCAGCTGCTGGATGGACTGAGATTGACATGCTCCCCAATATAACGATAAATATCTGCTCAGAGAAACAGAACAGAGTGTGGAATGAAGTGGAGACTCCATGGCCTTCCTCCATTCAAATCCCAGCAGAATGGGGAAACATTGTGATAATGAGACTGTACAGTACCTGTCTGACAAGGGACAATCAAGATGTTCTGCTGCTGAAGCCAAAACCCATGTCAAATCCCCTCCTCCTGTGCCAAGCCACAACAACTGACTCCCTCCTATTAGGTACACCAATCAGAAATAAAAGATATTTATGACTAGAGCCACTCAAACTCCACCCAAACACAAAGAAAATAGTACAAAAGTAAGCTGTGGATGGGGGGAAAGTGGGAGAAGACTTCCACTGAATCTTCTGGGGTCAGTTGATGGGCTGAGTCCATCTTCCTTGCCCAGAGGGATACCTTCTGTGAGAAAAATACACATGTTAATGCTATTTTTAGGACTAGAGCTTGTGTTTGTGCTTACCATAGAGCATACTAGTAAATTGCTTTGTATTAGAGTTTGTGCTTGCTTAATATAAGTAGATTGCTTTAAAACCAGCAACCTTTAAACCTTAGCAGGACCTGCTGAGAGGTCTGCTCTGTTGAGTTCCTCCTAAAAGGGTGGTCGAGGTACCCTCTGACCTTGTGAATCTGTTGGTGAAGGGTCTCATCACAAGACACTGACAAACTGGCATCAGGGTCTTGACTTTCCTGGGGGTACTGACAGGCAAAAATTTAAACTTCCACCTTTCACATGATAGTATGGAAAGAGATGTGTATGAACAGATAATTCATATGATAGTTTTATCCTCAGATTAATCCTTCTGGATTTTCTGATGAAATCCAAATCTTCACCAAGAATTTGAAAGATTTTTCCCTGTTCACTTTAATAATCTTACACATTGTTTAACAAAAGTTGTTGTTTTGCACAAAAATTATAAACTGCAATTTTATGTAAATTTAATATAATGTCCACAGTAATGATAAGTTAGTATTGGAACATCTGATATCTCTGCACCAGGAACACCTACAGAAAATTTAGTGTAGCATATAATTTCCTTATCCCTAAGGTAACGCTTCTTTTCCCCTACAATTACCATATAAACAAAATTACATAATATTCTGGAAAGGCTTAGTATTCTAGTCAGAATATATTTCCAAACCTTAGAACAGATTTATGAAGCCTTCAAATGCTCTACAGCCTTGGAAGTTCTGTGATGACAGCCTTAGAACTGGGACCATGTGCCCTTCTGTCCCATAGATGTCAGTTTTTCATGAGGCTACAAAAAACAAGGCAAACTCTGCCTTTAATCTCGCATAAGAGGTTTTCTGTCAAATGAGCTCCCTTTATCAATACACCCCTAGGTAGAATGCTCTGTTGAAAAAGGGATAGATCAGTAGGATGTTGTACTAAAAGTAGGTTAAGAAATACATACACAAGTTAGAAAGAATTTCAGAAAGACAATCTAATGATTGTCACATCTGATTTTTTTTCTCACACTCTCCGTGAATTACACAGACCACCCTAGAACTCCACTGCTGGCGTTTGACACAAGCAGTACATTATAAGCTGTTCAAAGTACATTTTTATCTTCTCTTGCAAAAGCAGTTTCAAAACTACTGTTCTGCCTGTACTGGTTTGTCTTCTCAAAGTTACAAAGTTACCCACTCTGTTACTGGATGCAAAGTTCATTGTCTTGAATCAAGCATATGCTAACAATTTTTTTCTTCCACATTAAAGAACTTCCTTAAAAAAACCAAAACCCCAAACAAAACAATAAAACAAAACCATTTAAGACTAAGACTACAGAAGACCATGCTTGCCAGCTTGTCGATTGGAGGGGGTAGTTAAGCTTCTGACAAAGTAAAGGCAAAACATGAACTCTAGGTTCTGCCATTACTGCAATTCATGTTTTACAACTTCTGCTTGTCATTCTTAAAATTTTGATGACTGTTACTTCCATTATTCCTTTCTTATTAATTAATGTATACAATTTCCATGTTTATGCTATGATGTTTTCTTGATGTCTAGACTTTCATTTCCTCTTTCTTTATTTAGCCAGTATCACCTTTAGTCTTCCTTTTTTCAATGTCCCTGTGGGAGTTTTTGTGAACTAAGAATGTTAATTTGGGATTTTTCCAACCATTACTGCAATTGTTCCATAGAGAACAAGACTGTTAGATAGCATTTTTTGACCTGAATTTTGTTTTTTGCCACACTACAAAAGAATTAAAACAATGATTTTCATCTGTTATCTCAATATATGAAATATATTTTGTATATGTCAAGTCAGAAGTTAATTTGTTGATGTCTGGATAGATATGTTGCCCCTGTTAAGGATTTCTGTGTGTTTTTTTACAGTCCAGTGCAATAATTGGAAGACAAAGCATGTGTATGGCAAAATGAGTGAATTGCTAACCTTTTTGCTCCTTTCACAGTCTGATAAATGTATACATATCCAGTCTAGTTCTCATGAAGAATATCTGAGCAATATTAATAATAATAATAAGTTATTAATTTACCAATTACAATGATCCACTCTGGCCTCCAATCGGGAGGCATGGAGACACACCATCCATAACACTTCTGCTTCCTTTGAGATCTCACGCAGGATCAGTCTCAAGGAGAAAAGACAGCGCAGAAAGAACTGTGCCTCACCAACACCGCCCAAGGAGACTTTCCACTGTGCCTTTTGCAACTGCACTTGCCTATCGCACATTGGCCTTTTTAGCCACCAGCGTGCTTGCAGCAAGTGTGGGGAGAGCCCTTCCCAAATCTTCACTCGTGAAGCCTGGCCATGATGATGATGAATTTACCAATAAAATATTATTACTTTTTTAAAAAAGAGTAACATATTTTTAACAGGGATATTTATTTACTTATTTATTAAGTAAATGGCAAATGTTATGGGAGGTTCATAACTATCCATACTCATTCCTGTTTTCATCAGTTCTCTTTTGTAAGTGGAAATTAGTTGATATGGATTTCTT
>VXBX01008517.1:33589-85439 GCA_013400415.1 Scytalopus superciliaris
GGTTTTTTTTTTTGTGGGTTTTTTTTTTAATATAGTTAGTTTCAGCTGAAATTTTTTAAATCTCCCAAACAAAAAAAAAAAAAAAAAAAAAAAGATTGGGAGTAATGAGCATAGATTTATGAGGGGGAAATCATGCTTTATCAACCTGATAACCTTCTACAATAAGACAACTAGTTGTATGAATGAGATGGAAGAGGTGTTGCAAGTTTTTTGACATGTTTTTTATGAAGTTTAACAAAGGCACAAGCTGGATTCTGCACCTGGGCTGGGGCAACCTTGGATGTACATATAGATAGACTGGAGAACAAGACACTTCAGAGCAATTCTGTGGAAAGGGAGACCTGGAGGTCCTGGCTGATGGCAAGTTGAATGTGAGTCAGCAGTGACCTGGCAGCCAGGAGGGCCAACCATGTCCTGAGGGCCATCAGGCAAAGCATCACCAGCTGGTCCAGGAAGGGGATTGTCCCGCTCTGCCCTGCACTAGGGCAACCTCGCCTTGAATATTGTGTGCAGTTTGTGGCACCACATATAAGAAAGACATTAAGCTCTTAGAGAGTGTCCAAAGGAGGGCAACAAAAATGGTGAAGGGCCTTGAGGGGAAGCTGTATGAGGAGCGGCTGAGGTCACTTGATGTAAGACCCCAGTCCTGAAGCCACCAGCTCAAGAGGGGAAGACACTGATCTATTCTCTGTGGTGACCAGTGACATGACCCAGGAGAATGGCCTGAAGCTATGTTAGGGGAGGTTTAGGTTAGATATTATGGCACCACATATAAGAAAGACATTAAGCTCTTAGAGAGTGTCCAAAGGAGGGCAACAAAAATGGTGAAGGGCCTTGAGGGGAAGCTGTATGAGGAGCGGCTGAGGTCACTTGATGTAAGACCCCAGTCCTGAAGCCACCAGCTCAAGAGGGGAAGACACTGATCTATTCTCTGTGGTGACCAGTGACATGACCCAGGAGAATGGCCTGAAGCTATGTTAGGGGAGGTTTAGGTTAGATATTAGATATTCACTGAGAGGATGGCTGGGGACTGGAATGGGTTCCCCAGGGAATTGGTACATGGTATGATCTTGGGGCTGTCCTGTACAGGGCCAGGACTTGGACTTTGATAATCCTAGTGGGTTACTTCCAACTCAACATATTCTGTGGTTCTGTAATCTCCCATAACATTGTAGTAGACCAGCTGACAAAGTACAGCTTAGTGTACAGCTGACAAAGTACAGCTTAAGTGAACAGTGAGGTGGATCAAAAACTAACTGAATGGCTGGCTCAGAGAGTTATAGTCAATGGAGAAAAGTTCAGTTGGAGGCCAGTCACTAGTGATGTACTCTACTGGTGCCAGTACTGTTCAACATGTTCATTAATGACCTGTGTTCTGGGGCAGAGTGCACCCTCAGTAAGTTTGCAGGTGGCACAAAACTGTGAGGAATGGCTGATAGACCACACAGTTGTGTTGCCATTAAGAAGGGAATGACAGGCTGGAGAATCTATCTGACAGGAATCTCATGAAGTTCAGCAAAGGAATATGCAAAGTCCTGCAATTGTGCAGGAATAACCATAGGCATCAATAAACATTGGGGGTCAAGCATCTGACACACCACTGCAGGAAAAGACCTTGGAGTCCTTGGTGCCAATACAAGCTTACCCCGAGCAAGCAATGTGGTCTTATGGCAAAGCAGATTGACAACCTACTGGATTACATTGGTAATGCTATTGCCAGTAGGTTCAGGAAGGGATCCTTTCCTGGTGAGACACATTTCAACTGCTAGACCTAGTTCTAAACCTTCAAATACTACAGAGATATGGATATTCCTGTGAAAGGTCACAAAGATGACTAGGGGCTGAAGCATCTGTTGTACACAGACTTTGAGAGAGCTGGGACTATTCAGACTGGAGAAGGAAAGGAAGACACAAGGAAACTTAGTATTTATAATTGGTAAAGAAGTTGGATACATACTCCCCTCAATTGTATCCAGTAGAAGAAACAATGTACAGAAACTTGAAATATAGGAAATACCATCTGAACATAAGGAAACACATTTTTCTTCTGAGAGTGCCCAACAGCTTGCCCAGAAAGTCTCTGCAGTCTCTATCAATGGAGACATTCAAGACCCTACTGCATATAGTCATGGACAACCTACTCTAGCTGGTGCTATTTTAGCAAGGCAGTTGGACTAAACAATCTCAAAAGACCCTTGTAAGTTCAACCATTCTGTGATTCTGTAACTATATCCACTGTATTCAAAACAGTATGAATTTCAGACTACACAGTAGCAAGATTTCTAGTGTTAATATCCACAAGAGCAGCTTTTAGGAACCATTTTCATCATGATTGTTGATTTGTGGGTTTTTTTCCCCTTTACTATATAAACAGTTCCTGTCTATCTCCTTGCAACTTTCAGTGGCAGTTTATTTTAAATTTCAGTGGAGCACACCTTCATGTTCATTTGCTGTTTAACAGTAATCTGCCTCTACAATGAAATAATGGCAAAATAATTCTGTCATACAGCACGCACAATAGCTTATTTTGTCTGTTATCCTTTCAGGGAAAAGAAACTAATAGCAAGACAGGAGAATATATTTAGTTCATTAACTATTAGGAAACTAACTAGTTTTCAAACATCTCACATATCCAAATGCCTCTTAATTATTTTTCAAAGGCTTTGGCAGGTTTGCACACTGTCAAATGGAAAAGAGATTCTGCAGGCAGCAAGCCTGTCTCACGTGGAATCTGCCAGCCACTGAAACATAGTTATAAATACCTACAATACTTGCTATGCTTTTTCATACTATAGATTGCCCAAGTTTTGAATTTGCTTACTGACATAGGGAAGGAGCATAGATTATAGATTAAAAGCCAGGAAGGAAAGGAGTCAGTTTTTGGCAGGAGGAGCATGCAGTATATTGGAAACTGGTAAAGACATAAAAGGTGAGCAGAGTGTTTAAATTATACACAAGAGCAGCAAAATAATTGTACAGTTTTCTCCCAGTAAAGAAACAGAAAATTTACTACCAAATTAACGTTAGCCATTCTCTAGTTTTCTTAATTTATAAATTACTTCAAAGAATATTTTGTTAGATACATTTCAGCAGTAGCTTTCACATTGATTTGTGTAGCTTCATGTTTTTCATACATTTTGACATTATTTATTAATTAATACTATTTAATTAATTAATGCCTACTATTACAAGGATGCCATACTTTGTATTCTAATGATTTTTTCTCCTTTATTTTTTTACATGTATAAAAAATCTCAAACTTTCATACATTTTTATGTCTTTCACTAATTTACTTGTCACCTTTGTAACATCTCCTTTCACTATTATGCAGATACAATATTCCTTATTATGTATTAAAAATAAATTAGTATTGGTTTTACTATTAATAAGATAGTAACTCATTACCACTAATTTTACGTCTATTACACTGTAATATTTTTGACCCTTGAAGTCCTCTCTGTGCGCTTACCTTTTTAATATATCCTGTACAGAATGGGTTTTTGGCTGGTTAGTTGATTGTAATAATCAGGACTTGAAGCCACATTTGCTGAAGTGATATATCTTGCTCCATGTTCATTAGCAGACTATACTATCTCATGGCACTATGCACCATGTGGAACAGACCAACAATCCACTAACATATTCCCTCTGTGGTTCATTACTAAACCTGAAAGTTTGAATCACTATCAAAAAGTTTGCTTTAAAACTGGAACGCTTCAACATACAACATATTTCTCAACAAAGTAAAACCTGGAGATCACATCCTTACCTGGGGCTCATTGGAAGTTGGTGGAAAGGTTCCATAAATTTTAGCAAACCCACCATAAGAGAAGTACAATAACTATTCATGTCCATGAAATTCACAACTGACTGGCGCTAGTAAATATATGTTATTCAAGCTGAATATGTTTATTATATACATATACAGAGAACACAAATAGAGTACCACGCAAACACATATACACCTGTGCGCGTATTATGTCTCTCAGAAAATTAGAAGTCATTGTGACAGTAGTCTGATTCATTTTTTTTTTCCTTTTAAATATTTGACTTAATTTTGTTAGGAGCACACTTTGAATGTTACTGCCATTACTAATCAGTTCATATACACAGCTCTTAGTCTTTAAAATTTATATCCCAGATTAACTCCATTTACAATACCATGGAGTTGATGCCATATAAAAAGCACTGAGAACTGAGATCCTTGGTTATTCTTAGTTGCTAAGATCAAGGTTACCATTATTGAGAATGAAAAAAGTAGTAATGAAGCAAAAGTATGCTTTTAACCTGGATTCCCCTGTTCAAGATTAATGTTTTCATGCTGCTTGTCCCTCTTTAAAGACAGGGACACTCATCTATGCCCACTGCAGCTTTTCTTTCACCTTTCTCATACATTTATCAGGATGTCTTGCTTATTTGCAGCCCCTTAAGCTAATCCTGTTTTCTATGTTCTCCGACTGGCGTATCTACTACCTGTGTCACTGTTTACAAGCTTTACTATGCCTCCTAGAGAAAACTGCACACTTTGTCTCTTTGTTAGTCACACTCTTTACAAACATTAGTAAAATGTGCATATATATATGTATTGTTTGGCAGTGTTAGAAAATATTTAGTTACTACTGTTGGGTATCACCACCATTTTGATTGGATGACTCTCATGGATGCCAGGAGTTTTGGCAGGGGTACCTTTTGCTATACTCAGGACATTAAGGAAAAGTCCAAATTTTCTGGTTGATGTCCTTCCTGAAACTTCAGTCTTTTATCAGAGCATTGATTTTTAACAGCATTAGAAATGGATTTTTTTTTTTTTTACTTTCAACTCATGCTGACCTTTTTGATTATTTGACTATCAAATAATATTTCTTTTATTAAACAAGAATAATTCCAAATCTGTCCCAAAATGCAAGTTCATCCATTTTTTGCACCATCTTATTTTCAAAGAGTTTTGGTTAATTTATAAATTAATTAGTGATAAAAAAATATATTGCTAGCATCAAGTAGCTACTAAGGACTTGTTCTCATTGTATTCACATTTTGGGCTTACAGATGCTTCATACACCTTATGCTATTTGAGTTTAATTCCTAAGTAAATTGTTGTAAAGACTTTCTTCATGAATTACCAGTGCAGGGAACATAAAGCATAGTGTGGCACATACATAGTTTAAATTGAAGTGGAAAAAAAAGCAAGTCACAAGTCAAACAGATGCTATACTACATGTTGTTAAATATAACACATGGACAGGACACTTTGAAAGGACAGGGAGAAACACAAAGCCAGAAGTTAGAATGCCACAATATGACAGGAGTTACTTTCACATTTACAAATAAATTCAGTGCCTACTGACAGAAGCTGTAACTTGCTTTTATTTCAAAGTGTCACTTGCAAAGTTTAGTCCTGAATTACACAGTTACTCCAGAAGACCTAAGCACTGGCACTTCACAGTTTATAACAAAACAGCTGGACTGTAGGTTTTGTTTTGTTTTAGTATCAATCCGCTGTCAGTAAGTGAATATGCTTCAGAGAAATTTAGAACACTTCATAATGCAAATGAAAATGTATCTGTATAGATTCATATTGAGATCTGTTAGCCTGAAGTCACACAAAGTCAACATCTAAACTGATTCTGTTTGGTCCTTCATTTCTTTCTTACATGAGTAGTGTCTTCACACCACTGCACACCAGTGCTCCCTTAGCATGAGACCATTCCAAGGTTGAATGTGAAGAAATGTATACTTATTTTGGTTTTCACACTGCAAGTCATTCTACTATGTCAGATAATCTACTGATATTGCAGAAAGCAAATGTCCACTGAGTCAGATGAGTGATTCCCATAGTCTTCATAAAACTTGACACTCATAGCGATTTAAGTAGCTGTCTTATTTCTTATTATCTATATGTAAGTAATTGCAAATCAGGACCATATGTCTTTTATTCATTCCCTGAAACACTAATACTCTACAATTTTTTTTTGTAATGTAAGTTTCTTAATCAGATTTGCTGACTTTTCATTTGCTTTTATTATATTCTTTCCTAAGCATCCATTGCTGATCATTGTCGTAGACAGGCTTTTTTGCTAGATAAATCATTTGTCTATCCCCATACAGACATTTTTATGTTCCTTAGACACTCAGCATTTTCTTGCATGGATTTGTAGTCTAGTAGTCTTCATATCCTACTATATGAGTATCAAACACTTGCAGAACTCCTACACATGAAAATAAGCTTAACCAAATAAATTATTTTAAATCAGTAATAGCCAGATAGCTTATTTTTTCTACAAGAGATGATGCTAGGATAATCTAAAATATTTTTTTTCCATTACTTTGTACTACTTTATTCCACAAAAGTTGACTTGGCAGTTACTGGGGTAACAATAACAGAGGAAAAACTGTAAGCTGAATTTGAAATTCCTTAATAAGGGAGAAGTTTTCTCCAATCTTTACCCTATTAAGGCATTTTTATCAATTAAATGTGGAATGCTTACAATTTTTCCTAAAAGTGCTGTGTAAGCATTGTGTAAATAATTTTCTTTGAGGCTGCCAACTAAAAGCATTTATCTGTGGCTTTATTGTTAGAAGCCAAAATATATTGCTCCGCTACTATAACACAAAGTAAGCTTTGAGTTTATTACTTCACATTAATTAATTTATTAAATATTAATGATGAAAAAAAATTGCAAAGGCTGTTATATACAGCTTTCGCATTGTTAATGTGTTATTGACCCATTTATCAGCAGCTATGCGCAAGATGTATGAAGCAATATAACTGGTAGATGAGGTATTTTCCTACCATATGTTGTCAATCTAGTTAATGGAATAACAAATACATAGTTGGGTCTACTAGATGTCTGACTTAAAAATACGAATTTTTGTAGAAATATTTTGTCTTCCATAGACAGAATGAATTACACTGTCTTTTTTATCTCAGGTAAAGAATGGAGCCTGAATAAAAATATTTTTGGAGTTATAATTATGCCAGTTTTTGTTTACTGTCCAAAATGTTGCACTGAGAAAAGATCTATATTGAAAAAAAAGTTTAGATAAATATTTCATAAAGTTATATTAAAAAGTAAGTGAATATTCAAAATAATATACATCTCTTTGTACACTGAATTTTACTCAATCCTTTTTACATTTTCTTCTTCATCTTCTATTTGTTACCATTTATTGCACTGCACCAGTATTAATTGTCATCTTCCTTTATTTCTCCTGAAGCAGATGTAATATAATGTCAATCTTCTCAGCTGAATCTTTACTTGAATGTTAATTTTGGAAGTTGAAATTTGTTTTTCTAATTTCAGTATGTGATGGTTATTGACCTAAACCTTGAAAGCTGGAGATTTAAAGTTTGCTGCACTTTTTATTCATAATACTTCTTGTATAATTCCCTAAACCCTGCTCATTTCTTTTCCTTTATCAGTATTGTCTCCAGTTGGTTTTAAAAGCGATATATTTATGAAGCTATGATATATAAATTAACATATTCTATGAAAAAAACCCTTCTAATTATTTATTTTGTTATTTTAATAATTTAAACCATAGGCAGTTAACTATTACATGGAAAATTTGATATTTAAGATTTCATATTGCAACTATCTTTTGAAAGCTCCCATACAACTTTAATTAATTTAAGTAAATCAACCATTCAAAGGGAATATCAAAACCAATGCTGTAAATATTTTAAAGGTAATTCTTTGTTGTACATATTCCAATCAATTACTTCTGCTTGTCCTTTTTTTTCTTCTGGAATGTTGCATGTATTTATAATGTGACAAGTTTATTAAAAAGGTATTTGCATTCTGTAATGAAATAAGTCTAAAAAAAATTTTGGGCATGTATTTGTCAAAGCACTGTTTTCTTTTCTATACCACATTGTGTATAATTTTAGATTCTTTTACTTTAATTGGAATATTATTTGTTCTTTAACATCATTTTATATGATTTGTACTCTTTCATGGTACTAATACACTTTATAACATTTTTCCGAATAGATATATTAAAGTCTCCTGTACTCTTACTTCTCGAAAGTTAGTGAAAACATGGATTTGAATGTTTCGAGAAGGGTGTTCTTGCTAAAAGGAATAGTTAATGTAATGTAGAAATCTTGCAGTGGCACAATTGTGCTTCAGTTCCATAATTTTTTTTTATTTTTTTTATTTTTTTTTAGAAACTTCACAGGGTGTGAACATCAAGCTTAATATTAACACAAGCTTAATTCTCATTTTACTCTATCTTGTAAATCCTACACTTTGTTATATAACTATATCAAATATATTCATACTTTAAAGCCACATGGAGAAATAAGAATGTGGAGAATCCCTGAAATGCATTGCAACATTTATGCAAATAGGTTTTTCAAGAAAACCACTATTTGCATTTAAAATATAGCTCAGGACAGGAATGATGGTGGTGTCAATCTGATGGAGTTTTTCTTGCTGGGAGAAGTTGTGCTGAAAGATTGTGTACTACATTGACCAGTTACTGAAAGTGCATGAACACCTTTGAAATGTAAATTTGCTCTCCCTGTTCTAGAGGATTACTTGTAAGACCAGCTTGCAGACTCAAGCTCATTCTTTTTCTGTTTCTTTCCTATTTTCTTGACTTCTTTGCCAGATTCTACACAACTTTATAAATTTTTTTCACAACTGGAATTGCTTTCTAGTCTGGTAGTTGCGATAAATTTTTACAAGGAATTTTTTAGAACTTTGTTGGATTCAAGAAAGTGGTCTTTTCCTTCCCTTATGAGTATTACAATGAAAGTATTACATAAAGACCAATTCTTTACTTTTATTTCAAACAGAAGTAGATATTTCAAATAAACACATTTTGAGGAAAAATAGTCCCCGTTATTATATAAGTTGTGACTTGAACATGCCTTCTATGACTACTTTGCCAGCAACTACTGTGAAGATCCTAACTGGCCTTAAGACACATAGGGAGCAATTTGCTCAGACTTACAGTGTCATCAGAAGATCTTTTAACACCTGAGGAATTTCCCATGAAAGGGATTCAGTTGTGGAAAAGAGGATTTTCCTAGGGTTTTACACTCTGCTTGAAAACCACTTAAGGAACTTAAATCCCATGTCCATTTGGTTCTAGCTCTGCAGAGAAATTTATAAAACCAGTCACTGAAATGCATCTCAAAAGGAATTCATTATCACAGAATCATAAAAGGAATGAGGCTGGAAGGGATCCGTGCAGGTCATCTGGTCCAATCCACCGGCTCAAACCTGGACACCTACAGTCATTTCCCCAGGATCGTATCTTGACATTTTTTTGATGTCTTCAAAGATCCAGATTCCCCAACCTTCCTGGTCAAACTGCATGGTTCAGTCACCCTCACAAGAGAAAATAATTTCCTGGCATTCAGAGGGAATCTCCTGTGTTTGAGTTTGTGCCCAATGCCTCGTCCTTCTGCTGAGCACCACTGAAAAGCCCCTGGCTCTATCTTTGCATTATCCCTTGAGGTATGTATGTACATTGAAATGCACATAAATGCCAAAAACCTTCCTGAAGTCCAGGTGGACAATATTCTCTTAATCTACCAGGCCTATAATTCCTCACAGAAGTTCAGCAAGTTAATCAAGCACGAAATCCCTATTGGTGAATCCATGCTGACTACTGATGTGTTTGGTTTTTTTTTTTCTTCTTTTTTTTTCCCTCCTTAATGTGCCTGGCAATGGTTTCCAGGATTAGCTGCTCCACCACCTTCCTAGGGATCAAAGTGAGGACATTTGGCCTATAGTTGTCTGAGTGCTCCTTGTTGCTTTCCTTGAAAATGGAGGTGACATTTGCTTTCATCCAGTCTTTGGGCACTTGCCTCAGTCACTATGATCAATCAAACATTATTGAGAGTGGCCTCACAATAACATCTGCTACTTCCCTTGGGTCTTGTGAGTCCATCTCAACAGGGCCCATGAACTTAATGGAAGACTTAGGAATTGAGTGACTAAAACCCATAAAAATTCACATGGGATGATAGGACATATTAATAGATACCTGCAGAGTGAGTGAAGAGTTATACAAGCCATCCAACAATCAGTACCAAGAACAGAGTTCCCTTTTAAGACAAAGCATCCTATCATGGAACTAAGCAGCTGTAGATCCATGTAGGCTTCCCTTCTGAAGGACAGGAAGACATTATTTTACCCCATTCAGTAATAAAATGTATTAACCATTCATTTGCAACATAAAAAATGAAATTATTTCAGAAATTCCTGCCTCCTAATGAGACAATAATGTACTGACTAGGTATTTCTCTAACAGAGGAGGAAACCTGCTTGATGTTCCTTGTGCTTATAAGAAGACTATCCTAATTAGGCTATTTGAGTTGGGATTGCAGGTCTTTGAACTTTTTCTCTGATGAATTTTGAATATTCACTGATGCAGGGACCTGACATGAAAACTTCATTTTTCATCAATGTGTCCTAGCCTCTATAGCTGTAATGCCATTTTTTTTCTCACCAGCTGAATCAATAATTTATTACTACAAAGCAGAACAGTTCCAAGAGGAAAGATAAAGGTTGGACAATATTCTCTCTTGGTAAAGCTATTCATCTCAAATGAAAAGTGACCAGTTTCTAATCACTTACTGGTCTGAGGCTACAAGGAAGGGGAGATGGAACCAGGTTTCTTTCCACTGCCTTTCTCATCATCACTTCAGTTATAAGTACGGGTATGCAGACAACCGAAAATATAGCTTTGTTGAATTAATAAATTTTGTTTAAAAGAATGATTTTTTTTAGCAACTGAAGCTAAAACCATAAATGTAATTAATTCCATGGCAGATTGAAATTTGTATTTATTCATTTTGCATTATATGATGTTGCATATTGTGTAAGTTTGTGTTGCATGGGTTTTTTATTGGGCACCCCTCTCCTGTCTGTAACCAAATACTGTAACATGGAGGGAACATGTTTCTGACAAGCAGAGCACAAGAATGTCTTTACTTGCCTTTTTATTTTTACTGATGCTTGATCCTCTGAATTACTGTTTTCTTCCTTTAAACTATGTTAATGTTGTTCCCATGGGTTAATCCTCAGACTCTGCTTGTCAGAGCTGTCACTAGTCAGCTATTCTCTTACCTGCCTTTAAGCAGTTGAATGTTCTGGTCTATAAGTAGCACCTTTTATGTAGCCATGCTCTCAGTTTCCAGTGTCATCTTAAATCCAAACTCCCTCCTACAAAATAACAGTGGTTCTGTAGTCTACTAATGGGAAAAAAAAAATTAATTCAATCCATACTTAATAATTGCAAATGTATAGTCACCCTAGACAATACCCTGCAGCTGTACACTACTTATATTTTCCAAGTTTCTCTAACTAACTTGCAAGACATTTATGAGATAAGGTACTGTGAGAATTGTTTGGTTTGAAGACAATTAAAAAGGATGTGTGCATATGGCTCTGGCATGCAATCCTTTTCAAATCCATACAAGCTTCCTGCAAAAACAATAACTTGCACCCTATACACATGGTGAACTACATAAAAATAATGTAACAAATAATTAATAAAGTTTTCTAATTACTATACATTACAAAAATCCATAGCAAGCCTGTAGAGTCTGTAACACTGGAGGCCTTACAGAACAGATACCTGTCAGGAATGCCATGTGTTTGTGTTGGAGTAGATAAATTGACATATGAAGGGAGAATGAAGTTAAATGCATCACAAAAGGGAATCAGTGAAGGTTAGTATAAATTCTTTTAATCAAAAAACATTTCCAGAACATGTTCTTTTTCATCTGAAGAGCCTAATTGTTTGAATTCATTTTACATTTTGATAGTATATTTTTTCCCAAGTAGAAGACTTTGCTGCCATGTAAATGAGATAAAATACATCTTCACTTATTTATTTATTTCCTACTGTGACGACGATTTTTTTAGTATGCTTCTGTCCAGAGAAAAGCTCTTTGAAAGCCTATTTTTTGAATTCCTAATTGGAGGAAATATGTGTATTGACAGAAGCAGATAGAGGTGAAATGAAGATGTGTTTTGATGGAAGGTATGTTTGGAAACTGTGATTTAGAGAGCATTAATAAGATGAGAATTATGCACTGAGTCTGCAATTTATTCAACTTTTTCAGCAGCTAAACTGTATAGAAGGACAGATCTGCACTTTTATTACTTAGGTACTCTATGTAATTTTGCTGGTTTAAACGTAAACCGACGGGAGAAATTAACCCAACTCACAAAAAGACTGCAAGTCAGAACTACAATTTAATAAAAAGGTCACAATAAGTACAATGGTACAGAGGGAAAAAAGCCCGTTTGACCCACAGAAGCAGGTGGGTAACCCAGCACCCTGGGGCACAAACAGAATAGAGCTTGCCGGCCCCTGTGCCGAGCACCACCTTGCCCCCCTGAGTACACAGTAAAAGGAAAGAGGAAACCTGTTTGTGAGGATGATGGTCACAGTTTGGTCGAGAGTGGCAGTCACAGTCCTGCTGAGACTCTGGTCCTCCTCTGGATCCAGCAAGTGAGTGAGTCCAGTCCCAAGACCCCCAGTATATATATTCTTAGGCTCAGGTGGGAGTGCCCAGTACCTCCCCCAGGGTGGGGAGTTTCACAATGGGTGAGTTACTGTGTAAGGTGAATCATGGCATATTTTTGGAAACCCTGATGGCCCATTAGCAGACATGACCCCTCAGGCTGGGTGTGAAGGTGCTAATGGCTCTCCAGAGGGGCATTATCACACCTGAGTCATTGGTGTGAAGACAGGAAACCCTTCTCATCTCACAGTAGTTCCCAAGCACCCACCCTGTAGCCTGAGGGGTCAGGTGTGCCCCGGGAAGCTGCTGCAAATGATCCATTGTTAGCAGTTCATGAGAAATTACATAGAGGGTGTAGAATACACAGCCTTAGCCACACCCACACAGTGACAAACTGGTCCTGGTCACTATAACCAGGACAGCATTCTCCATCAATTTCTAAGAAATTAGAAAAAAAAGTATGAGAACAATGAAGCAAATTAAGCATAATAAAAGCCAGCAGAAATCCTAAAAATTGGAGACTTCTCTCTCCCCTACTGATAGTTTTTTATAAATTGTTATTTTCCTGAAGTGATGCTCCAAAGCAGCGCAGCTGAAAACAATTTGTGCAATGGATAATTTTAAAAGAACAATCTTCTGCAGATACAAAGCAATCAACATATTTCTTCAAGAAATACAATTTCAATAGTGAAATAATCATTTAATGTAGCCTGTTAAACTGTGGAAGACAATATAATTGCTAATAACTGAGGATGTTTTTTAAATAGTCTGAAAATAAATTCTATTTCTTACATAAAATATAAGAAATATTATTGCCATCCCTTGTATAACCACATTACTTTCATCTTTTTCAACTCCTCTGTAATTTTCAGAGTGCCTTGCTAAATTTAAAGAAGTATCTGACACATATATACAAGGCAGATGAAGTGTCAAGGTGAACGGTACTCTATTCTATCAAAGCCAGATATGTCCCACTTTGAAAGGTATTTATGACACCAAGGTTTGATTAGCACAGCACTGAAAATTAAGTTACAAGCCATAAAAAATGTCAGTTGTCACTAAAAGAGCTGTCTGCTCAACAAATTGAGCCACAGTGAACACACACACACACACACACACGCACATATATATATATATATATATATATATGTATGTATACATATGGACCTCAGTTCATTTTCTTAATTTGCAGGTTCTTTCCTGAAGCTGTCTTCTCTTTGTGTCTGCATCTTCTCTCAATCACTCATAACTTTTAGAGACAATTAGTCATGTGAGATCAGTGGAAAGTAGATGGATCTGTAATTTGGTATTTATTCTCCTTTGCCCTGTCACTACATGCCCTTGTAAAACGTTCCTCTCCAGCTCTCTCATAGGCCCTCTTTAGGTACTGGAAGGTTGATATAAGGTCTCCCTGAAGCCTTAACTTCTCCAGGCTGGACACACCAAACTCTCATGTCTTCATGGCACAGGTGTTCCAGTCTTCTGATCGCCTTGTGGCCTCTTCTGGATTTGTTCCAATGGATCTATGTCTTTCTTATGCTGGGGACCCCAAAACATGACAGTTCAGTTTAGGCAACCCACTTGAGTCCATCCCTTTCTCATTTCCTATTTTCCATCTTGAGTACTCCAGTATTCAAGGAGGTTTATGGGAATCACAGTTTATGTGAATTTAATAATCTGCTTGGTAAATTCTACTGCTGGAACTGAGCAGTTACATTTCACAGTTTTGAACTGAAGTCCTTTGGTTGAATACCTGCCTAGCTCAGCTAGTCTAATGCAACTGCATCACAGCATGATAATGTTGCAAAGAAAAAATACATTAAAAAACAAGCAAGTCAATGTGAATTCATAAAGTAAAATGACATTTCAACCCAATACATTATTTAAAAAAGGTACTTGTTTTAAACATCACACAGTATAGAAATATAACGTAAATTAAAAATGTATTAAAAGTTATGTGCCATAAATGATAAGTCATAAATCATAGGTAAATCTATAAACCAATTTCCAAACTCAGACAGAAATGTCAATGAATTAATAGACACTTGTGATATTTTAAACTCATAAATGCAAACCCAGATATCTCATTCAAGAAAAAAAAAATTGCCTGTGGTGATACATATTGACTGATTCTTCATTACCCTGACTATTATTTATTATGTGTAATAGTTCTATAATCTTCAAATTTTTCACAACACTACTTGCATGCCAATACCAAAATACCAGTGCTTCTTCCATTACAAAGGTTTCTTTAATATTGATTTATGTTACTACATTGTAGTGATTATTCTGTGATTTTTCCTCTACTAACATTCTTTTTTTTCCAGCCTTCTGATTGCAGAACTGTAAGACCAAGATATGAAATATGAAGAAATCCACTGACAATTCAGGTATATGCATATGGGACAAGATGACTTTTCTTACATTTTCTTTTGGCATCCCCTACTGGTATACAGGTGTGAAGAATCCTCTGTGACACAAGATCTCAAAAGGGCTTCTGTGCTGAGACCTTTTGAACATCATGAATAGCTAAAGTCATGGCAGGTTAATGTGAAAATATTTATATTCTCTTCAAGAAACATTATTTCATTGCTTTGGTTAATATAACATCTCCTTAAACAGTACATCCAATTACACTACTTTATTTTGTTTTGCACAGATTTATTTTATCTCCTTGATTTGATTTTGGGATTTTGGGGTTTTTTAAACCTTAATAACAGATGTCAAATTTCTCATTCAAACTATGTCATGATAAATATGCTTTGTGATGATGCAGTGAGGCAATGTGTAATTTTCCATCAGTTCAGGAGACATGTGAAGATGAAAAATCTGCGTGAATATTCCAGTTCTATTCCTTGAGGACTGGCATAGAAAAGTTCCTCACTATTAGAGTAATACTATGTTGTCCTCCCACAAGGACTGAAAAAACAGTAGTAACATTAACATCTTTCACTTGTAGCTGTAGTGTTTCCTAATCTTCCTGCCTCGTTTTAGGCACCTAGTATATCTGAAATCATGACCAAACCAGGCTCCCTAGAAAAATCAAAGGAATTAAACCTCAGATTAACAATCTAAGGATTCTCTATTCACTATTTGCACTTCTAGCCAAAATTTTTCTAGGAGACCAAGCATGCACTGTTTTCTTACCATTATTAAATATCCTAAAGGATCTCAGAAGTGGGAAACCCCTATCTAGTTTGTGATCATAGGGTGTGTGCATAAATGGGATCTTTCTGTGGATACTTATTATGCATAGAATTTAAGTAATTTTAAATACAAGTCAAATAGTACACTACTGACTAGCTGGGTGTTGATCAATGATGCTTTCCAAATGACAAATGATTTCCAATTGCAGATTTTGCTCATTCTTTGAATCCTCATTAATCTTTAGTGAGGCTAAGATGGGAGTATCTACTGCTAAATATTAATACTTCCCATTAATTTTAAAATGCAATTATAATTTTCAGTGACATGGAATAATATTATCATATGTGTCCTGCCAGGTTATCTATTAGACAGGACTAGTATCTTCTTTTTATCATAGACTACTTTGGCTCTTTGCCTACACATCTTTTTTTCTTTTTTTTTTTTTTTAAATCTGTGATTTCTTCAAAGATAAAGTAATATAACTCATGTTTAACCTCTTTCCCCATCTATTTTGATTTTCTTTTATTTTACTGTAGGCTATTAGTATTTTTCTGGAGATAATGGTAGAATATGCCTTTTTTGCAGATGGGAATTATGAGGCACAGACAGCTCAGTGACTTGCTGAATAGGTAACACCTGCCTGAAGCTCCAGAACACAAGAGCCTTTGTTCTCAAGTGTATACTTTAATTTTATACAATCTATTTTCTTCCAGGTATAGAATATAAATGAATGGGTTTTAATTTCATTTATAGTGGCATACTTGCCAGTCACCTTAACTTCCAAAGCAGTAAAAGTCTTAAAGGTGTGCCTTAGATTTAAATAAGGGATAATGCTGACACTGGTGGTATTAATAAACATCCATGAGATGCTTAAGCTATGTCTCTGTGTATAAGTAGCACAGGGGCAGGAAAAAAGCTTGTCATTATTCATCCTTAATTGCGAGCACCATCTACAACACTCTTTTGCTACATGCCAGTTTTTCCCCAGAATGCATCTGGGCCTGGATAGCACACCCCACTAAGCAGTACAGAAGAACAAATCTCATGTGGTGATGAGACAGTTTTAAGCAAGAAGACACAATAAAGATTTGCCACCTAAGCCCAAGATCAGAGAAGTGTCCCTTGCAGAAAATAACATATAACTGCATCAAAATTGATTTCTTTAAAATTGCCGCATCTTTAACCATGAACCAATGTGTATGTCTGTACAGTTATCCTACTTCCCGCAGTTCCTAGAGTGAACTGAAATAAATTTCTTTGTATTTCAGAGGTCAAACATTTCATTGCCTCTGTATGGCAAACTGTACAGCCAGGTAGACCAACATCCACACTGGACCCAAACCTTATTTCTTCTGAAATTATATTGAAATCAAATGCATCCCTTCCTTTGATGTCTATAATGTTTTAAAATACTTAGGTAATAATACAATGTTGTATCGATTGTTACTTCATTACAGACAGAGTGAAGGAGAAAGTTAAGTCTCTACTTTTCATCTTCAAAATACATCTGACTTGGCTGTCATGCATGTTCAATAATTTTTGTCTATTCTGCTTGGTTGAACATTTGTGTTCCTGTGAAATTACACACCTTTTCTACACTCTTTAAACCCTTATTGTAGTCCAAAACTAGCTGTGCAATTTTTGTTCAGGCAGATGAGAGAATACAGGTTGTTGTTTCACTGTAGTCTAGAACAAATACAGTAAGAAGTGGTTTTTTCCCCTCTTTATTAGAGAAAAATAGATGGTTGAAGGTTCAGTCTATCTCAAGATATGGAGAAGTACTGAACTGGCATCATACATTTTATTGAATATTAGTTTCTGTGGATGCAAATGTGACACTGAAGATTCCTAAAACATTTGACAAATATTTTTGTATTTAGACAGTATCTCTCCATAAAGCTAAAACCAGTTCAAATCTTTTATCCTACTTCAGGGTAACAGTCACTCAACTGAAGGATAAGGGTTTCTCAAAAAGCGTGAATTCATTCCAGTTGCTTTTTTCTGCTGTTAATACTTCTCTCATGATAAACAAACAGCTAGTATCAAAACTAACAATTCCGTAACTTATGGTTCATAGAGTTAATATGAAATAATCACCCGTTTCATCCCTGGAGGTGTTTAAGAAAAGACTGGATGTGGCACTCAGTGTCATGGTCTAGTTGACAAGGCAGTGTTAGGTCATAGGTTGGACTAGATGATCTCAGAGGTCTTTTCCAAGCTAGTTGATTTTGTGATTTCAAGTTCATAAAACAGACGTTTATAAACTCGGTTAATTAAAATCAGATAGGGTTGGTGCTTGTTAATTCAATACAATTGTCAAAGCTACAAAGTGAAACCCTAACTTTTCATGCGGGTTTCTGTTACACTTCTCCCAGATTCAAGGAAAGACTGTGTACTCCACAGGTGTTTTCTGGATGTGAAAAGAAAATCCTAGAAATGGTGGCTTAAATAAATAGTTGTAGCATTTCTCAACAGTTTAATGTTGGCTACCTACCTGCTGCAGTTCTTTGACATTGATTTCTGGCTTTCCATTACTTTCATTCCTTTTAGTCTGAACAGTACAAGGCTACTGTGCCATCATTTATAATACAATATGGGTAGGACATTTACAACATGTTTCCTCAGTAACTGGAACACCACATAGTTCATATTTACTGAGACAGAGGCAAGTAATAAAAGTCACTTCCAGGCTTTTGCCATGAAAAGTCCTAATATCTGGTGTCAAGTAGGCATCATTATTTTAAGTATGTCTTGTTTTTTTAAAAAGAAATATCTTGTTAGTACATCCTAGCTATCTCTTATAGGCCAGGGAAATTAAAAATAACAAAACATTCAAGTTATGATTGTCTTTCAGCCCTAACAACCTCTGTTCAAATTATTCTCAAAAAAGAGCTCAAAGAATGTCGTGAAGGTTTTACCCATAAAACCTACAGAATAGAATGGAAAACACCTAATACAGGATAAGTTCATGCATTCAGTTTTAATATAGTCTTCTTTACATGCATGGGACATCATATTCCCTGCATTGTAACAAGGATGTTGAGTCAGCAGTGTTTCTGGCCTCAGTATACAAACTTCTGCCTCTTAAACTGTACTATGCTGAATGATGAAATATAGCTGAGCTTTTTTCTCCTCTTTTATGAAATAAAGTATTTTTAAGATTTTTTTTTTCATTAGAATATGAAATAATTTTATTCTGGCTCCAGTTTAAGAAGAGATGAGTGTGTATGTGTGTAAGTATATATTGCATAGATATGACAAATGGACATCTAGACAGACAAATCAATCCCACACTTTTAATTTTACAATGTTTAGTTGCACAATAATTAGATTTATTTTTTAATCCACTAAAATTAGCATAACATCTTTTATTTAAATGCAAAAGGAAAGATTTATCCATTTCTTATATTATAAACAAACTCTTCACACAATGCTTAATAAAGGAACAACTGAAATTGCTAAGAACTTTTCCATTGTTTCTAATAGGCTTTATATAAAACTGATTGTCAGCAGCAAATATCTGCAGAGGAGAAATAATTATCTTTTCTCGCATTTGTGACACTATTACAGAGACTTGTCTATACTCGTGCCCCTGTGATCCAACAGGAACTCAGTACAACCCATATATCTTTCCAAGATCGAAGGCATGCTTCTTTTAAACTCAATATGTATGTTTGCATTTTGCAGTGACAATATAAGTGCCGATTGATTTTGTGTGTACCCTCATTTCTCATTTCATTCCTGCTCTACTGTTAATTGAATGTGCATGCCTCATAATCTAGTAGCCTTCTGTGATGGATCAACTTCATCAGTGGATGGAGGAAAACCTATGGATGTTATCTGTATTTCTGTAAACTCTTTTATATGGTCCCACACAACCTTCTTACTTCTGTATTGGAGACATGGGTGAACTGTTAGATGGATAAAGAATTGGATGAATGGATGTGTTCAAAGAGTCAGCGACTCAATGTTCAAGTGGAAACCAGTAACAAGAAGTGTCCCTCAAGCATCTACACTAGGACCAATACTGTTTAATATCTTTATCAATGATGTAGACCATGGGATTAAGTGTACCCTCAGCAGGTTTGCAGATGACATCTAGTTGAATTGTGTGGTTGACATGCCTGAGGGATGGGATGCCATTCAGAGGGACCTGGACAGGCTAGAGGAGTAAGAACATGTAAACCTACTGAAGTTCAACAAGGCCTAGTGCAAGGTCCTTGCATCTTGGTCAGGGCAATACCCAGTATCAATACAGACAGTATTAAAAATAGCCAGGCAGAGAAGGATGTAGGGATACTGATGGATCAAAAATTGGATATGAGATGTTATATTGCACTTGCAGACCAGAAAGCCAACTGTATCCTGAGCTGTGTCAAAAGAAGAATGGCCAGCAGGTCAAGGAAGGTGATTCTCCCCTTCTCTGCTGCTCTCATGACACCAAACCTGGAGTACTGTATCCAGTTCTGGGTTTCTCAGTAAAGGAGAGACATGGACTTCTTGGAGTGAGTCTAGAGGAGGGCTATGAAAATGATCAGAGAAATGGAACACCTCTCCTATGAGGAAAGGTTGAGACAGTTGATGTTGTTTAGCCTGCAGAAGGCTCTGGGAGCACCTCATTGCAACCTTTCATTATATAAAGACAGCCTACAAGAAAGATGGAGAAAGAGTTTTTACTAAAAGTGTGTAATGATAGGACAAGGACAAATGGTTTTAAACAGAGAATATAGGCTTAGATTGGACATAAGGAAGAGGGTTTTTTAGAATAAAGGGGGTGAGATGCTGAAATAGATGGTGCAGAAAGGTTGTAGATGCCCCATCTTTGCAAATTATCAAGGTCAGTTTGAAAGGGGCTTTAAGCAACCACATCTAATGTCAAATGTCCCTGCCTGTAGGAGGTCTCAAAGGCCCCTTCCAGCTCAAAGCATTCTATTATTCTATGACTGTACATAGGAGTGACATCATCTTATTGTATTCATACAGGCATGACAACAATTTGAAATCTTCATACTTTGAATTTAGAGTCATGTATGATCTACAACATATATTTTTTAATTTTATAAGTGCAACACTGAGTAACACATTTTCAATGCATTCTAACTAATAATAAAGTATAGAATAGAAATGGAAAAATCTTTTTAGCCTGTAGGCATTACCATATTGCTTACATAATGCATAGAATTTAAAAAATAGGCCGAACAGTTCTACAGACAACTGTGTTGTTATTTCAAGTGTGGCGCAGTGATTGATTGCACTGTTTTCTGATATCCATGTTTTTTCAAAAACAGACAAATAGATACAGGCAAATATGTGACTAATTTTAAACCTTCCTAAGAAGGTGAATTACGTCATCCTCTGAAATTCAGTTCATTAATGCTAAGGTCTTGATCCTGCAGATCTTTCAGAGGTGTATAGTACCCATTGCACACACAAACCCAACCCCTGTTGGAGGAGATGACTACCAGAAATGGAGAAGCTCCCTCAGAGACACAGACCTGTGATGTGGACTGTTAATATGATTTTGTAATGTTACATGTTTTTTCCCTGTTTCACTGCTGTGTGACATTGTGTGTCCCTGCTGGAAGTTTCTACCTCTCATGCTGTATAACCCATCCCTGATTGGTCCGTGTTTGCAGCACTGTACCATTCCCTTATATGGTACCACCTGCCTCTCTGTTCCCAGTTTTGAAGAATCTTGCCTTGTATGGCTGGGTCTGCCCCAGACCCTTCCCAGAAACCTTCCCAGGGTGCTCCTGGGGTCAGGACCCAGCCCCCCGACCCTATTTAAGTTGTAGCGTTTTGAATAAAGCTCTCTTCCTCGTGCTCGCCTGGGCAGCACCAACCTCGCTCCCCGGAGTGTGTCCCTTTCTTTCCCTCCCCCACCTTCCCCTCAGGGCCGCAAACCCCCACCTTCCTCAACACACATGTTACTGCCAAACAACAGTAAATATCAGATTTCAGAGCACAGTGAAGAGGCACGGACCAGATGTGCCTATGGAGATGGAGGCTTAATTACAGGCCTCAATTGTACTAGTAAGATCCTGCTTAATTGTGCATCCTCCTTTGGTAATTTAGCCCAGCTGCTCTGTGGCTGTGTGAGCCATACGGCATAATATGTCTTAGAATACTTTATGCTTTTAATAGAAAGATAGAGAGCAATGTACAAAATAATGCTTAATCCTGCCCAATAGTTTCATGTGGTAACAGAAATCAGTTTGTATTTATTTATTGTGTCTGCTGATAAAAGCAGATTGAGTAACTGAAATGATAGGCTCATTTAGATTACACCAAAGTCACTTGTTCCCTGAGTAATGTCAGTGCTCTGGTTTATTAATAGACAAAGCACTCCAAAATTTACATTTTTAAAGGAACACTTCACTGAAACTAGACAAGGAAACAGGTTGTGGTACATTTTCTTGTAACAGGAAGGAATCTAAATGCTTATATGTGAGCATACAGGTGTTATTTTTCCAAGGATGAGTACATGCTGCTGAAATCTGCAATTAAAAGCTTGATATTAAAGCTAACATTATTATTATTGTTAAGCTAAATCTTTTTAAGAACTTGTGATATCCCCAAAGAAGAATTATGTTCTGATTAGATGAGAAACTGTTATTTTCCTCTAGTGTACACTACCTACAAATGATTAACAGAAGCAAATTAATTAAGAACAAGAACTGTAGATGTGTAAAATTTGGAGTTATTTATCTCTTCTGCCTCTTCTTTCAGCCCTTAGTACTAAATCTGTGCCAGGACATACAGTCTTTCCTTCATGCACATGTGCTTCCCAAATTCCTGGCTGAACAAAATAACTATAAAGGATGCTGATAAAACTTGTAGCACCCCATGTCTGTTTTGCCCTCATGTTCCGCCTGGTCTTCACATAGGGAGGAGTCAAAAAAGTCACTTGAAATAGCTGCATTTGCTCTTTCTCTTTTTGCTCTGCACTGAATTCAGACCACTTAACCTCCCAAATAAGGATTAATTCCTTGCTCTCACTTTTCCCAGCTTTTAAATGACACACAGGAAAGCTTATATAGAAGGTGAAAGCCATGAGCAAAAGGCCCTTAAGGCTATGTCAATGCCATTAAGGAAACTATAGCTGATGTTGGTCTGGGGGCCATGTACGCATGTATTATTAACATGGCCTATGATATGTTTTTCCTATGATTCAAGTAATATCTCCCTAAGCAACCTCATCATGGTTTGGGAATACAAAATTGCGGGGATCGTTAACAAATGGTGTGACAGACAAGTAAATTCTACTGAGCAGCAAAGAGTTCGCATGTGATGAAATACTCCATGCCACTTGATCTCAGCACCAGAGAGTCTTTCTTCTCTGTTTCATTTATCAGTCATCATGGCTAGGCTTCGCAAATGAAGATTTGGGAAGGGCTCTCCCCACTCTTGCTGCAAGCACGCTGGTGGCTAAAAAGGCCAATGTGCGATAGGCAAGTCCGATCACAAAAGGCACAGTGGAAAGTCTCCACAGGCTGTATTGGCGAGGCACGGTTCTTTCTGTGCTGTCTTTTTTCTTCGAGACTGATCCTGCGTGCGCTCTCAAAGGAAGCAGCAGCGTTATAGATGGTGTGCCTCCATGCCTCCCAATTGGAGGCCAGAGCGGACCATTGATGGTGGTCAATATGGCCAAGGCTGAGGTGTTGTTTGAGGGAGTCCTTGTATCTCCTCTTTGGGGCTCCTCTCTTGCGGCAGCCGGTGGCAAGCTCACCATAGAGCACAATCTTAGGGAGGCGGTGATCCTCCATCCTGGAGACGTGCCCTGCCCAGCGCAGCTGCGTTCTCAGCAGCATGGCCTCAATGCTGGTGACCTCTGCCTGCTCCAGAACAGACACATTAGGCATGTAGTCTGTCCAGTGGATGTTTAGAATTGTATGGAGGCAGCGCTGATGGAAGCACTCGAGGAGTCACAGGTGGTGGCGGTAGATGACCCAGGATTCAGAGCCACATTTATCAGTATGCAAAATGAAAAGTCCATTGGAACACTCCAGTACCAAACCCTCAAACTTTACTAGGAATATTACCTAAATGAACTTTTATTTATTATCTATATGAACTTATTACCAATTAACTTTTGCAGAGCCTTTTAGTTCTTTAATACCTTGAGCTCACATAAAGAGAGAACAGCAGAACATTTTACCAAGAGACTTCTTTTAATTTAGTGAGAAAATAGGTATTTTGGCAAAAGGTTAACTGTGGCAACCTATAACCAAGGAGAAGATTCTGCAAAACACCCAGCAAACACCAATGACAACTTTAGTAGAGATTAAGGAAAGAGTAAAGGAAGAAAAGACATTAAGAGAAGAAAGAAGGAGTAAAGAAAGAGGTTAGAATAATAGAATTGCACAGCTACCACCAAAGGATCCTAGGGAAGCCAAAGTTCACAGGGCAATAGCAGGTCCCAAGAGAAAAGGCAAAAGGGAGCTCATGTGGTCACCCGTCCCAGGTTGGACATCCAGCTCACCAGCCACTCAGAGCCCTCCAGGCCAGAGCGAGGGGTGGTACAGCCAATTAGAGGCTCCAGAGACACAGTGTAAGTGGGACACCAGGCGGCCCTTTGGATTGACAGCTGCTCCATGCAGGCTCCAGCCCAGCCATTGGGCTGCAGGCCATGTGGCTTCAGTCTGGCTCCTCCCCACACACAAAGCTGGTTCCAACACAGTAATTAAATAATCCAGTGAGATACAAATCCAGTCTCTCACACCCATATAGGAAGTTACTGTAAGGATAAAATCAGCATTACAGATTAATAGAAAGTGCTTGTGGATCCATCCCTATTCCTGAATTCAAGGGTGGACTGTGTACTTAAAATTGGAAGGGTTTACACATCATTTAAGGGGCAGAGAGAGCAATCTGTCCAGATGGTTTGCCCAGTCTAGCATCTCCTGTTGTCTCTGTGCATGGTTCTTTGCCACATAAGGATGTACAAAGTCAGTCTTCTTATTTGTTCTGTTCAGAAATGTGACAGAATTAATTAAATTATTTTTTGGTCAAAACCAGAATCTGACAACAGCAGCAGAATGTGATATCTGCAATCCAATTTTTTATAAATGTATCTTCCATCTCTCCTCTGAGCTTTTTGCCTCTTACAATATTATATTTTTTCTTTTGTCTTAAGGAGCATTTCTGTTAAATTTTTGTGATCTACAACAAGCTTTGTTTTACTATTACTGTTGTTATCATCCTTTGCTAATTCTCACTGGATTTCTGCTTCTACAGCAATAACAGTAAAGCAAAATAGGGAGGGAAGAGATGGGGTACAGTGTTTTAAGAAGAAATTACATTTGCTATAAGCACACATTTTAGAAGGAATGATGTAAGTTCTTTACAAAACTATGTGCACATCTTTGTGTTACAGGAAAGCCTGAGCGGAATATTTGAAAATGTGAGTTGCAGTCTAGCAGTCACGGTTCATATTCCTCATTTTAATTCCTAACTTCATTTCAGTCTTATGCAGTGAAAACATGGAGCCAATTAAAATGAACCAGATACAAAATTTATGGATGGAAGCCACATTTAGTGTAAAACCTCTCAATGCAATCACAATGAAGAAGATATTTCTGTTGATAAAAATTAAGTACTTAAAAAATAAATTGTTCTGAAATAAGATATTTAGGAGGCATTGCTTAATCAAGATTTTTTTGTTCAAATGTAAATATGAATTGCAGTAATTAATAATTTTATTATCTGATAACTAAAAAATTGACAGTGTGATAAAATATCTGTAGTTTAATTATAAGCAACCTTACTGCATTATGTTTTTTGTTCTATTCAATATTAGTAACTTCAACACCACAGTAACTAAGTCTCTTCTAAAGAAAATGATATAATTCACCTCTACTGCACGTAACTAATAAAGGAAGTAAATATTTCTAAAGGAATAAAGGTATAAAGGGAGACATGAGACAGAGAAAATGAAGTGGGCAATTTGGAGGAAGGTAAAAAGAATGAAAGGAGTAATGAAACAGAATGTCTGCATTGAATGTACATGAGATTTGCAGTCTGCGGAATTCCTGACTCAGTAGATGGGGCATAGAAATAGGAAAAAAAACCAAAACAAATCAGTCTCAAATAATCTTAAGGAATTCATCTGTGGCTATTTGCTCACATTTGTATCCTTTGAAATACCCGGATTTGAAAGTATTTTATGACAAGAGCTCGTGTTTTGACTCTAATGAAAATACATTATTAAGGTTGCACCACTTGCTGTGTATCAGGAGTAGGTTGATAATTTTTGTCAAGTCCTCGAGTTGCTGAATTGTGTGTGTCAATATCTAGATATAGGCATATACATACTTATAAACAGTTTTTATTTCTTAAACAATTATTTTTCAGTTTGTAAATTAGTCTATGTGAATGTCTCAGGAGCTCTCAGGCCTTTCTTCTTCATATTTCTACTATTCTGTGTCTAGTTCTGGAAATAATATAATAATGTCAATGCACTGTAGCCATAGTGATAGAAAAATATATGAGAGATTGTGTCCAAAAGCTTTCTGCCTTTTTCAATCTAATCATCTGGTATAATAATCTTACACTTCCAATGGTATATATATTTGGAAAAATTTGAAACCAAATTACTTCCTCAACCTAATTTCATTTAGTAGTATATAAAAGTTTAACTTAGTATCTAAAAACAAAATTAAGAAAATAAATGCTGGTTTCATTTTATTTACTTTTATTAAATTTCATTTCAACAATAGAAATCAGTACAATTTTATTGCATTAATATGTTGTCTTCAATATTTTAATCATTGCAGAAGTTTCTTTTTATGCTAGACAACAAAATAAAAAGAAAAAAAGACTATTTTCCTTTTCCTGTCATGTACCAATGGAAAGAAATAGAACCTCTGTCAACACAGATGACACATTTATTGGCTTGAATTGGGCAAACCATGTAATTTTTTTTTCAATACTGGAAAATTCTGAGCAAAATCAGTGTGTCACATACTTGGGGCAGCCGAAATAATTTAAACAGGAGTTCATCAAAGGTGAAATTCACCATATGTAGCAGGTCTGTTTAGGACCCATGAAGAATTTATATTCTGCTTTATTTTCAGGGTGCCAATGTTTTGAAGCTGTCTTCTGAACATAACATTTGTTAAAATATTTTTAGCACTACAGGGTTATGATATCCTACATAAATCAGTATTTCACAACCGATCATATAAACAACTGAATTCAATTTTGAGTTTTATTGCTGTTCTTATTAAACTTCCCGGTTGTTCTAATGTATTAGAGCCTCTAAGAGCAAGTAGAATTAACAACCCCCCCTCCCCCCAAAATAGAAAGAAAAATAAATAAACTATTTTATTTGGCATTCGAGATAGATTGGTAAACATGAATGGACACTTTATCGATGAAACAGTAAATTTATAAGTTTACCTTTGATTCTCAATACTGTATTCCCACACATGGGATTAGCCATTAATAGGAACTCACCTAGACCTGTAAAGGAGAAACTGTTTTTAATTCTGGGGGTTTGGGTGCGTTTTTTTTTGCCCAGAAGCATACTGGAAGCCACTATAACATCTCAGGGTGGCAGAAGTGTATCTGAAGTGCTTTAATGTGAAGCAAGTCTGGAATGCAAAGCAGCTGTTGTGAGGATCAGCATTTACATCAGTCTGCAGAGCAGGTAAAACCCAGGCAAAAAACCCACCTTTGCCTCTCCTTCCCCTCTGCTGTGCTTCTCTGCACCTTCTGTCTTCCAAAAAGGAATACAGAACATACCCCACTTTCAACTGCATCATGATATGAAGTGTATTTTAAGCATTTCAAAACTGAAGAAAACCTTTGGACATACGAAAATATGAGACACAACTACAGATTCTGGCAAATGAATATTCAAATAGCTGTAATACAACCAAAGATACTGCCATACAATTTAAACAAATTTTTTTCTAGCCAAAATTATTCTTTTTAGGTCTCTTATATTAAATGAAACTTAACTAATTGTACCTCAAATGGTGACTAAATACTTACATGTGGGTTTCCAAATTTGGCAAGCTAATTTATCTTTGATAGATTTTGGTAGGTATGAGATTACTAAAAGCCTGATAAAAGAGTTTGTTGTGATTAAGAGGATTTTGCAAAACTTGCTGTTACGATAGTATTTTTTGGGTTTTCTGATACTGAGTAATTAGGACATTACTTTTTATGGAAGTATTACATACTTCTCTGATTTTTTAAACCTATCACAATTTTATCACAAATATATAAAAAACCCTGTTGTTTTCTTTTTGAAATTTAGTTTATGAAGTATATCACTACAGAGAAAAAAATCATAAAATACATCTATAATTCATTCAATGTTTGTGACACATCTTCCCATTTTGTTGCTCTCTCTTTCTCAGTATCAGTAGCAAGTTTGTTCCATGTAGTTTTGGTTGTGCTGATTTTCTTCCTGGTATTTCAACAACACATTTTGACTCGATTTTTTGGTAATTCCTTTACATGAATCTGTATCCAGCTGAGAGCTCTCATTCTCCAGTAATCTTTCTCATTGTGTGTAAATGGTCCTGTTTTAAGTGCTGATAGAGAGTTGATGAGTTGTCCAAATGGAGATTTTTAACATTATTTGAAATACCACAGTTTTTCCAAGAGATGCAAATAGAGCTGTAATTTATGACACATGATTGGAGGCTGGGCAGCTTGCCATAGGGCAGGCTATTAAATATGGCCTGAAATGAATAACACTCCTTTTTAACAATATTGAAATACAGTTCTGTGGAATTAATGTTTTTGGAAATGTCAAGAGTTGTAATTTTAAATATTTGGGTCTGACATGGCAGACAATATTTATATTTGCATCCTATGAAATCAAAACACATTTTTAGAGGCAAAAAAAATTAAACTGATATTACAGCTATGCATAACAAAGACCTGAGAACCTCAGGATACCTGTCAGAGGTAAAATTTCTCTGTTCATGTACCTTAAACAAAATCGTGATCAAAGTGATTTATTGATAACAAGTAATTAACAAGCAATTGGTGAATACACAGTCAGGGTCAATAACAGAAATACAGGAGATAAACCACAGTACCAGATCTTTTAAAAAGACAATAAACACATATTTCTAAACATCTTCTGTATCCAACGACTTTCTTTCTGTCTCTCTATCACACATGTACACACACACTTATTCACACAAAGATAGAGGTCGTGAAGGTCACCAGCCTCCCATTGCCTGGGAGTGGGGGTTTCCTTCCACTCTCACCATTCCTGTTGGAGATGAGAGTACCCTGACTTTGACTGCACCCCCGCTACTCCCAGCACCTTGCTGATAGATGAGCTCCTGAGAAAGCACTCCATGGGCTCACATTCACACACCCAAAGTGTGATCCTTGCCTTGCCGCCCTGAGTATTGCGTAATGCAGTGCCACCCCACTTGACAGAACACAACTGCCCATGCTGTCCCACTCGGAGGTGGACTAATTTCTTTTAGTATAAATATTAATGCTCTGTTTATGCTTATCTCAAACTATCTCGTTCTTTGTTTCAAAAGTAATTTTGAAATTGGGCTTATTTGAAGCAATGAAAACTTACTTCAGAAAGAGGTATTTAGGAAGTTCAGTTTACTTAAAGAGGAAACTTAGGTGGCTTGATTGGTCCACAAGTCTCTGTGTTTTCTGTCAGTGCTTTCCAAGCTGCCAGGTTACTGTCAGCATTTATATTTACTTTTATTTCTAAAAACAGTATTACTTTCAAGCAAAATAGAAAGTAGTTCAGAAATCAGATTGCTAGCATTTCAGATTCCAGATACCTGTCTTTGAAGTTGGAATTTAGCTCTTATGTTCAGACATCTGTCTACAGACCTTGTCTAAATCTTTGTTTCTTCAAGTGATCTTGGTGACTAAAGTCTTAGTATAGTCAAAGGAAAACAAATAATTCAGTTAATGGATTTGATTCAGTTGCCTACACACAATACACCTATTGTCAGGTCACTCTGCCTCTCCAGCAATTACTATTGAAGATTAATACAGATCCCATATATATCCTCTCAGAAAACACTAGTTCATGTGGTTGCTGACAATAACTTTAAGACATATACAAAGACCTATACAAATAATATCCATGTATTATTTGCATGTCAGACAACAGACTCTGGAACATTAAAAAAAAAATAAAAAAAAATTCAATGATCAATTCAGTGTAAGTACTTCAGAACTGAAATAAGTTGCCCAAGAAGGCTATGAATTTTTCAAAGCTCTGATGAATATGACTTGAGTGATCTGAGCAGACTTCAAAGTTTGACCTGGGAGGATGGACCAGTGTTGACATTCTCTTGTCCCTTACATCCTAGTCTGTCTGGTTTTGCATATCTGCTTGAGACATTTTAGGGAGCAAAAAGAACAGACTGCAGTGAAGGCAAGATTGGTGTCAAGAGTGAGAGCATAGACACGGCCAAGGGGCACAGTTCAGACTCAAAGCAGCTACCAAGGAAAGGAGGGGCAGCCCTTTCTTCTCAACACTATTTAGCAAGTGGCTTATGTGCTTTGAATCAGCAGGCTGAATTTTTTGACATCCAAAAAAAATTCTAGGAAGGTGCTCTAACAGCCATCAGGAAATTTATAAACAGAGTTCTTCTCACAGATATGTTCTTAGTATTTTTGTGACTGCACTGATTTAAAAATGCATTCACATATTAACTAGGTTTAAGTGAAATTATATGTGTGAAAGTTGTACTCAACATTGCATTGGAAAAGAAGATTAGAGTCTTTATTGCTGTAGGACCAATTTTGCCAGGAGCTTTAAAGAAATCTTGATGATATAAATCTGACCCATCTGATAACATCCATGAAAATTTCCAAAAGGCATTTGACAAGGCCCATCACCAAAAGATGATCAATAAACTGAGCAGAACTGGACTATTCTCATTTTGGCTCCCAATAATCTCACCTAGACTCCCTTTCTGATAACCTCATCTAGGCTTTCTTTTCGATGAAATGTTGGACCAGATGGTTGTTTGAGGTTCCCTCCAATCTGGGCTGTTCTGTAAATGTAAGAAGGGTAAGATCATTAACGTAAGTAAAGGACTGATTAAACAGCAAAAAGCAGAGAATATAAATAGTAAATTTTCACTGTGAGGTGAGACCTAGCAGTCAAGTCTTACCAGTGCTGTAGAAATATCACCTATGGAGCAGGAGTTTTGTACCGCACATGGTGCATGAAGGGACAATATAATTTTTGTAGGTCTGGAAAGGAGGACTATGAAGTCAGAAATTTTGCTGATGATATTAAATTATTCAAGTAGTTAGCAAAGACTGTAGAAAACTATGGAGAGATCTTACAGTTCTGTGCTACTGAGACACAAATGACAAATGAAATTCACCACTGATAAATTAACAAACATAGGGAAAAATTCTATGTTTAAATATTTGGCTTGGAGTTGACTAATAGTTGTCAGAAACAAGATTTTTGAGTCACAGATAGTTCTATACATACTTCATCTCTACAATTTACATCTGTTTCAAAAGAAAAATAATATTAAAAAAATCACTGGGAATTATTAGGAAAAATTAGAAAGAATTAGAAAATAAAACAAAATCACTGAACTCAAATGATACAGAATATGTCATTGTGTATATTCTTTTTTAATTCCATGTGCAGTTTAGATCCCCTCATCTCAAAAAAAAGTTATATCTGAACTCCAACAGTACAAAGAAAATAAAAACATAGAATACCTTTTGCTGAGGAAAAATTAAATAAACTAGAACCCATCAATTGAAAAGACAGAGGCTGAATGAAGAAAATACTATAGATGTGTGCAAGCCACAAGAAGAGTGAAATATGTTCATAGAGAATACTAGTGCAAGAATAGGACAAGTCATCTAATAGCACATCTAGTCCTACATGTAGGCCCTAGTAAGACAGCTAGTTATAAGAATAAAGAAATCAAAGTAGTTTAACTTTGATTTGAACTGATGGTACATTTAAAACAAAGGAACAGAGGTGGTTCTTTTTGTAATATGAAATTACATTCTAGAATTTCTTCTTGCAAGATGTGGGTAGTAAAATTATAAATGAGGTTAAAAAACATAGGAGCAAAATCTCTGAACATATATTAGCTAAAATCCCCTTTCTGTTTTATAATGTTGTGAGGCATTATTAAAAAAAAAAAAGATATTCTGAAGAAATACAATTTTGTTATTGATCAGTTAGTGTGCTCTTCCTTAAAAATCTGCTCTTAGCTACTTTTGAAGAACAGAGACTAGTTCAACTTTTGGTCTAACAACAATTCTGTTCATATGGTTCTACACCTTATTTATTTATTTATCTTATTTTAGCCAAAAGCAATCATTACTTCCATAGAATGTCAGTTGAAGTTTTACTTTCTTGGAAAGAATAGCCTGAATATGAAAACAAGAAAGGCCATTCTTTATTGTTACTTGTGATGGTTCCACCCTGAATGCAATTTTTAGCAATGCTTGTGAAGACTAAAACACTAAATCTTGTCTAAATACCCAGGACCCAAGCATCTCAGAAATACTTCTCTTTCAGGTTTCAAATATTCCATTTAGATATTTTCTATGTTTTTTGAATATTTTTCTACTGACCCATTTTTATTTTATATGAGTCATTGCCAACAAAATAGGTTAAATATAGTAGCCACAGTATTTGATACTTCGGGGAGAAATATAAGTCAACTGAAAAGTTATAACAGTTCTGAGAAATTATGGTAATTTCTCTTAACTGTTGTGCTTGTCTGAAATATTTTTATGTGTTTTATATTTTGGAAAACATAGCAGGTTTTATAGTGGATTTTTTTCCATTTGACTTAAAGAAATATTTTCATAATGTCTGATGACAAGAACCTAATGAAAGCCAGAAAACTCCACCCTCAAAAATCAGGATGCTATCTTAAGTGTTTTCAGAAGCTCTGCAGATGATACAGTACCTTAAAGTGATAGAAAGTGTTTACATTCTGATTTAGATAATATCAATAACTCCCTTAGCTGCATGTTCCTGGGTTTGTAATATTTAACTAGTAAGAACTGCACAGTAGGTATACTGTGAAAAGTTCACCTTAATAAATTAATTAATAACGTGTAGGATAACTGTGATGTAAATACAGCGGAAAAAATGATAGTTAAAAAATTCTATTGCATGTACTTTGCAGACATCTGCATCAAGTCATTTTACAAGGCTTTGAGTAATTTTCCAGTCTTCTGCCTGATGTGCTTTTCTGGGAATAGTTCTGGCATTGTTGCTATGGGCAGCCAAAAAGAGAAGATGTCAGTCCTGAAAATAAGCACTTTTTTGATTTGACTGTGGTATGCCTTATTAAGACTAGATGTCTCTTTTTCACAAGCTGTGAAAAAGCATGATTTTGTTTCCAAGCAAGGAGGCTTTGTTATAGTAATCCAAGTGATTTATACCATCACATGAAAAATATCTTAAAGAACTTACTAATCAGTTTGAACTGAATAGATAGACTGACAAAGGGAGTTAGAAGATGACAGTGAGGTCTTGAGATGGATTTTAAAAATATGTAGAATTTATATGTCAATATGTAGAACCATGCTGAGATAAAGCTATTTACAGAGTGATTAGAGGCATATGTGTCTGCTCTCAAAAGACAGCTTCACCTTCAACTGTGACCTTGCATTTACATAGGATGCTTTGGCCTCATATGTATGCACATGAGAGCCTGTGTCAAAATTTGGAATGACTGTAGTGCTGCAGGACCATGTTTAATAATACCATGCAAATCTACACTTTAATTTTTCATCTGCAAATAAAATATAGTAATTTCATTTCATTTCAGGAAATAAATGGCATGATGTTGAAATATTTAGGTTGGAAATATAAAAATTACTGAAGAACAATTTGGTTTTCTTTATTTACTTTTACTTTAGCCTGCAAAGCTTATCAGAATTCCAGATTACTAGTAGACTTGAATACCCTTAAGAAATAAGTGCTACTGGAAAGACATCTACAACTGTACTAAGATACTAAGGTCAAAGGAACTAAACACTGTGACAACTAAAAAAACTATTCTCCACTAAGAAAAGATTCTATCCCAAAACTCCAAACAATATCTATCTCCACAAATGACTGTATGGGAAAAAAATGTTTTAGCAGATACGGATTTCAGAAAGCAAATAGATTTTTTAACATACTTGTAAATAACAAGAAAGGTTTGAGATAAATGTGAGATTATGTGATTAAAAATATTTTCAAGAAGTGTTAATAGAAAAAATTATGAGGAATAGATATAAATATGATGAATAAAAAGATTAAAGTTAAGTAAAAAGTTAAAAATAAGAAAAAAATCTATACAGAATAGTACTAAGAGGTGAGGTAGACAGACAATTAAGTATTTGCTAATTTAGGTGCAGATAGGTTTCTTAGTTTCATTCTACTAAAAAGATTTTTAATAAATGTGTATAAACAAAGCATGTGATGAAATGTTGGGAAGAAAAATTACTGCAAGAAAACAATTGATACCCAAGGGAAGGAAGAATCCAGTAACTGGGATGATAAAGATTTATTGGGATGTGGGTACTACATTATTTGCTTTCTGACTCAAAGGATCTTAGATAAATTGATTAGCTGTGCTTTAAATGACCTTTCTGACACATACAAAAAAATTGTGCAAAGGAAAACAATATTCCTACATAATCCCTAGCAAAGTTAGAGAATACAGTTATTATTGTCCAAGGTAGTACCCTTGTAAGGCTAAATAGAATCAGCCACAGAACATTCTTTGTGTTTTATTTCTGTGAAAACTGATTCTGTAGAATTTCAGTTGAGGATCTGGCTGATTTATATATTGTCTGGTTCTTCCATATACTCATTAAGGAAATTTGAAACATGTTTTATCCATTAAGGAATTAGAGAAGAGCAAAGTCTACTTGGCTGACAGGAATATGGAGGGGGTAGAAATGAGAATGAGCACTAACCTAGAAAGCTNGTGGATTGCTTTGTTGCTTCTGATAGATTGCCATCCTGATAGTAGATGCAGGATTACATACTGCACTACCTCTAGAAGGATCATACAGGAAATTCATTGAATAAAACTGAGACTCCATGTAAAAAAAACCCAACAAACTAATTTTCTTCCAACAAGATATTAACTTCTTAATTTTTGCAAATAGTAATGTTCATCTGATACTGACACCAAGACCAAATGTGGATGCCGTATACCTAATCTACTAAAACTAAGCTCCCTGCCTAATCAGAGAAAAGTTTGGTTTATTTAATCCTAAAATATATGTTGACATATGATCAGATGAGCTAGACAACATGCAAGGATTAGGGACATATGATTCATCTCAAAGATTTGGACAATCTACTGTGTAGACACAAGATACATACCGATTAAATAATTTTCTATATAATTTTGAAATCTTTTGAGGATAGTAGGAATTACATGCTAGTAAAGTCTCTTTTCTCAGTCCTCAGAGAGGATAGCTCAGTTTGATTAGTTACTAGTTGGGTAGTTTAATTTGTTTAGGTGAAGATTAGATTAGTACTACTTGTTATGTCAAAAACTACCAAAATTTAAACATTAAGTATTAAAATCCAATTATTGGGAAATGTCTCTACCCAAACTAAGGTGCAAACAAGACCATATGCTGCAGTCAATAGTACAGAATTTACTTTACAATGAATGTGAGGTAGAGAGAGAAAAAGAAATAGCAAAGGGGAGGGAAGGAAGAGAGAGATCTGGCAGAAGATATTCACCTCCAGTGGATCCAGTGGTGTCCCACTGGTCCTTCACTCAGTTTCTTGGTGGTGGGGGTCCCAAGGCAATTCAAAACTTTTCACTATTTATATATTTTAGCAAACAAAGGAATTAGTGTTCATTGGCTACATGGTTCTCTTATGCTATTGGTTAAATTATTCCCTTGCCTCTAATGCTAATTAGTTCACATGCTTATTCTTTTTCTTGAGTTGGTGGGTTTCTTTGATCAGTGGGCCATGAGTTGGTGGTCGTGATCTCCCCCTGCCAGAACTGCCTTTTACCCAGTCAGAGCTGATTTCAGTACAGTTTCTGAGTTGTTTTTCTTGTGCCCTGTAAATTCTGCATTCTTTGTGTCCACTATCAGTGATACATTCTTCTCTGACAGCTTTATTATCCTGATCCTAGGTCTGAGATATCACCAGACAATAATGCCACCTTTATCTTATCTCAAGTTCCTGCTATGGTGGCTTATTTTACAGTCCAAGTTCCATATGCCACAGAGGCATATTAGGGGGGAGTTTGGTGGTTGTAGATGGCATCTGTCCCAGAACTTGGGGTGATCTTTGTTAAGACTGATGATATGTCCATGAGCACTTATTTCTTTATAGAGTTTGCCACAGTGCAATTTTTGTCCAAATGTGTTATCCAGGATGTCCAAACCAGATCTTGCCTCCACCAGGCCAGGAGTTAGTGCCATGCTGGCGCTCCATTCAATGCTTACCTCTTGGCAAAGTCCTTCTGTGGCCTTAACAGTGTTTGAGACAGGCAACTGTGCTCTTTAAGTCCTTACACTTGAGAGAAGGTATTTTTAATGCTGAAATGGTAAAAAAGAAATTATGATAAACTTTTTATTGTTATATTGCCTCTGTATCCAGCTGCAAAAATGTGTNTTATTGTTAGATTGCCTCTGTATCCAGCTGCAAAAATGTGTAAAAAGGAAGAAGAAAATTTGTGAAGTAGTTAGCCACAATGACATAGAGAGATACATAGCTCTCTTTTCATGCAAATGTATCTACAAGACATATGAATCTTTTTCTCCACGGGGAATGAATTGTATTGTCTGATATCCCAATTAAATGTATTTCATGATTTTTGTAATTTTTTTATCTTTCTCATTTGAGATTAGAGTTCCTTTGTGTCTTTTCAGAATTAACAAACTGAAACAGCAGACCTCCCTATTACAAAGAATAAACTCATTTCCTATGAGCATTAAATTAGACACTGAATGCACTGATCTTTTGCCATACCTACACCTATCAATCTTTCTTCTCTTTTGTATGGTGATACAGAGAACATGCCTGTTCTGTCTTGAGTTAGAATGAAGATGAAAGGTCTTAACACATTTTCATTAATTTATAAGTGAATGAGTGCAGACTTGCCAGTTTATTTTTCATTGAGATGCAAAAGCAAGAGGAGAAAAAGGGAATAAAGACAAAAAAATGTATCTTTATGTATCTTTATAAATTGCTATCTTCTTCCTGACCATGCACTTACCTGTTAATTTTCTCCCTCTGTTTTGGACCACCACATCTAGCTGTTTCCAGGAGAAAGATGGGCACAACTTGGGCAGTTATTTAACTGTAAATTCTTCTGCCAAAGGCAGTATGGATGAAAACTGTTCCAAATTTAGGTTCTCTTTACCTACAAAGTGCTCCAAAGGACTTGATTCTAGGCTTTGAACCTGTAAAAGTCCTCAGTTCTTACCGAAAGATATACAACAGATTCATCAGTTATAAAAAATACTAATGTACTGGTGAGGTACAGTATAGTACTTCCAGTATTTCATACACTTTGAGTTGAAATAAATCTAGAATGATAGTTTCATGGAATCTTTAGGGTTGGAAAAGATCTTTAAGATCCTCAAGTCCAACTGTCAATGTAACACCATTACCATGTTCACCATGAAACCATGTTCTCAAATGCCATATCCACAGGGTTTTTTGAAACTTCCAGGGATGGTGATTTCACCACTTCCCTCCAGTAATTTAGAATCATTTCCATGGAAAAAAAAAAAAATTCCTAATGGCTAATCTAAGCCTTCCTGGGTGCAACTTGCAGCCATTTCCTCTCATTCTGTTACTCGTTACCTGGGTGAAAGGACCAACATCCACCTGACTAAAATTTGCTTTCAGGTAGTTGTGAAGAGTGATAAGGTCTCCCATAAGCCTCCTTTTCTCCAGACTAAACCCCAGCTACCTCAGCCTCTCCTCATAAGACTTGTGGTCATCACTGTGTTTCCCCCTACATCCAACAAAGGATGGAGATTCTCCTTGGCCTTCCTCATGTTTCATAGTAGATCAGATAATACTCAAAGGAGACCCAAGGCCAAGGGTAACAAAGGGACTGTGGATAACATGGTCTTGAAGGAGAAACTCCCAAGCAGTGAGGACAGAGACCACACTACCCCACTTGTTCTTTGGGTCAGAGATTGGTTTGTGCCATTTTTTAACTAATATAGACATAATTGTTTTGTTTGCAAATTAATTCAAGTACTTTCAGTGCATATGAGTAACATATCAAAATGTTATCTTATAAAGATAATACAGAAGGATTTAANATTCTTCTCTGACAGCTTTATTATCCTGATCCTAGGTCTGAGATATCACCAGACAATAATGCCACCTTTATCTTATCTCAAGTTCCTGCTATGGTGGCTTATTTTACAGTCCAAGTTCCATATGCCACAGAGGCATATTAGGGGGGAGTTTGGTGGTTGTAGATGGCATCTGTCCCAGAACTTGGGGTGATCTTTGTTAAGACTGATGATATGTCCATGAGCACTTATTTCTTTATAGAGTTTGCCACAGTGCAATTTTTGTCCAAATGTGTTATCCAGGATGTCCAAACCAGATCTTGCCTCCACCAGGCCAGGAGTTAGTGCCATGCTGGCACTCCATTCAATGCTTACCTCTTGGCAAAGTCCTTCTGTGGCCTTAACAGTGTTTGAGACAGGCAACTGTGCTCTTTAAGTCCTTACACTTGAGAGAAGGTATTTTTAATGCTGAAATGGTAAAAAAGAAATTATGATAAACTTTTTATTGTTATATTGCCTCTGTATCCAGCTGCAAAAATGTGTAAAAAGGAAGAAGAAAATTTGTGAAGTAGTTAGCCACAATGACATAGAGAGATACATAGCTCTCTTTTCATGCAAATGTATCTACAAGACATATGAATCTTTTTCTCCACGGGGAATGAATTGTATTGTCTGATATCCCAATTAAATGTATTTCATGATTTTTGTAATTTTTTTATCTTTCTCATTTGAGATTAGAGTTCCTTTGTGTCTTTTCAGAATTAACAAACTGAAACAGCAGACCTCCCTATTACAAAGAATAAACTCATTTCCTATGAGCATTAAATTAGACACTGAATGCACTGATCTTTTGCCATACCTACACCTATCAATCTTTCTTCTCTTTTGTATGGTGATACAGAGAACATGCCTGTTCTGTCTTGAGTTAGAATGAAGATGAAAGGTCTTAACACATTTTCATTAATTTATAAGTGAATGAGTGCAGACTTGCCAGTTTATTTTTCATTGAGATGCAAAAGCAAGAGGAGAAAAAGGGAATAAAGACAAAAAAATGTATCTTTATGTATCTTTATAAATTGCTATCTTCTTCCTGACCATGCACTTACCTGTTAATTTTCTCCCTCTGTTTTGGACCACCACATCTAGCTGTTTCCAGGAGAAAGATGGGCACAACTTGGGCAGTTATTTAACTGTAAATTCTTCTGCCAAAGGCAGTATGGATGAAAACTGTTCCAAATTTAGGTTCTCTTTACCTACAAAGTGCTCCAAAGGACTTGATTCTAGGCTTTGAACCTGTAAAAGTCCTCAGTTCTTACCGAAAGATATACAACAAATTCATCAGTTATAAAAAATACTAATGTACTGGTGAGGTACAGTATAGTACTTCCAGTATTTCATACACTTTGAGTTGAAATAAATCTAGAATGATAGTTTCATGGAATCTTTAGGGTTGGAAAAGATCTTTAAGATCCTCAAGTCCAACTGTCAATGTAACACCATTACCATGTTCACCATGAAACCATGTTCTCAAATGCCATATCCACAGGGTTTTTTGAAACTTCCAGGGATGGTGATTTCACCACTTCCCTCCAGTAATTTAGAATCATTTCCATGGAAAAAAAAAAAAATTCCTAATGGCTAATCTAAGCCTTCCTGGGTGCAACTTGCAGCCATTTCCTCTCATTCTGTTACTCGTTACCTGGGTGAAAGGACCAACATCCACCTGACTAAAATTTGCTTTCAGGTAGTTGTGAAGAGTGATAAGGTCTCCCATAAGCCTCCTTTTCTCCAGACTAAACCCCAGCTACCTCAGCCTCTCCTCATAAGACTTGTGGTCATCACTGTGTTTCCCCCTACATCCAACAAAGGATGGAGATTCTCCTTGGCCTTCCTCATGTTTCATAGTAGATCAGATAATACTCAAAGGAGACCCAAGGCCAAGGGTAACAAAGGGACTGTGGATAACATGGTCTTGAAGGAGAAACTCCCAAGCAGTGAAGACAGAGACCACACTACCCCACTTGTTCTTTGGGTCAGAGATTGGTTTGTGCCATTTTTTAACTAATATAGACATAATTGTTTTGTTTGCAAATTAATTCAAGTACTTTCAGTGCATATGAGTAACATATCAAAATGTTATCTTATAAAGATAATACAGAAGGATTTAAAATAATCCTAGACCTATTTATTTCATGTCTGACAAAACTGGGTTCTTCTATTTAAAACCATTCAGCTGCCAGGAAAACAGACTAAAATCTTTGCAAAATTTCAGTTAACAAAAGTCTGACAGCAGAGCAACTGAAAAGCCACAACTACAGGTTTATGTTCTTAGTGCTCATCTTCACAGGCACAACTGATTCACAGACTAGAATGAGCTTCTGTCTCTTGGGAAGCCATATCTGAGATAGCAGCTGAAAACAACATGACAACTTGAAGTCTACTTGGCTTTGTGAGACACCTTTTTTTAAATTTTATTTTTATGAGGAGTCCAGTCTTGGCACTGATACTGCTGTAATCCTGAAGTCTAATAATCCAAATCAATGGCAGTGATCCTTTCCTGCCTGTATTCCCACTGTATCCTCTTCACTGCAAACTACTGATAAATTAGATGAGGCTTAAGGATTAGATACCGACAGTTAGTTATGTGACAGGAGCAGAAATTTGAACTATATTTAATAATCTAAATCCAAAATTCAGATTTGACTTCTAAGTCATTTAATTTTATAGATTGTTTAATGTTACATTGTCAACTGGATTTTTTATGTAGTTTGTGCTTCTCTACAGCCTCCAGTCATGTATTGGGCAGAGACACAGTCCAGGGAGGACAATGTTGAGCAGATATCCATACTGCAGCCCGTGGAGGACCCCATGCTGCAGCAGATGGATGTGCACTGAAGGAAGATGCAGACTGTGGAAAGTCTGTGCAGAAGCAAGCTCCTGGCTGGAGCTGTGGCTGGAGAGTGGAGCCCATGCTGGAGCAGGTTTTCTGGCATGAACTGTGGCCTGCAGGGGGCCCCACACTGGAGCCGTCTGTTCCTGAAGGACTGCTCCCTGTGGGAGGGGTCCATGCTGGAACAGACAAACGGTGCGAGGAGGAATGTGTGGCAGAGACAGTGTTATGAACTACTCCTCATCCCTTCTGCACTCCTCAGGGGGAATAAGAATAAGAATCAGGAGAGATGTTGAATCTGCTAAGAAGTGGGGTAGAAGGAAGTTTTGTTTTTATTTCACACCATCTACATAGTTATTAATTGGCAATAAATTAATTTTCCTCAAGTTGCTTCTGTTTTGCCTGTGACCAGAACTGGTAAGGGATCTTCCCTCCTTATATCAACCCATGAGATATTTCACCTTATTTCCTCCATTTTTTCTGCTCACGCTCTTATAAAAATATAAGTAACTGAAAATGAGTCAAATAAGCTGTAAGACAGAGTGTTTTAAAGAGGTAACCCAAAAATTTGCTTCAAGATTTCTTTTTAACATTGTTGTAAAAACGGAACAGTTTTGGTTTTAAGTCTAAATTCAAGTTTTCATTAAAATCATATGCATTTAATAGAAGTCTTGAGGTTTTACAAAAACATTTTGTTAACTGAAAACTGCTGACTTGCATGCTTCTGGTGATTATCGCGTTCTGTTTCCCAGCTATAAGACCTCAGGCTCACTCTCATGAGCTCATCAAAGCGGTTTTACACCAAAATGATGTAAGGCCTCAAAACCTGCCCCACTGATTTATTAAAGGGACCATAGGTTCTTTTATACTTTGAGTCTGCACATGGGAAAAATGTGACAATGTTTTTCAGGTGGTCAAAATAACACACTTTTACTGGCAAACTTGGGAAACTAAGGGAACATGGCACAAGTTTAAAGCAAACATTGAATCACAATACAGCATTTCCCAAAGCATTGACTTTGCAAATTCCAACTCATCCAGGTTTAACATATGCAAATATCAGGAAAAGAAAATTAGAAGGAGTAAAAAAAGAAGTAAAGAGAGAGAGAAAGAATTACAGCTACTGCCTTAGATACAAAGCAGAACCATCTACCACAAATCCAAGAATGGTAAGGTCACAACAGGAGAGGGATCACATGGTGTTGGTTTTATTTGTTCTGAACTCCTGCAGCCATCACTTCCCAGGTGGATCTTCCAGTCTGCCAGCCATTTGGGACCTGGGCTAGGGGCTCCAGGGGGTGTGGTGTGGCAGCTGCACCAGTGGCTTTCAAGGAGGTGGGGTATTGGGGCAGAGCACCATTCCACCTTTGTAGAACCTGATCTGCCCCCCTCCACCCCCCACAGAGTTGTTTTGAGCCAGTAGTAACTTTTTTCCAGTCTCTCACACCAGCTGACCTGGCTTTTTATGTTATACCTCTGATGATACACTGCAGACACAGTCCCACTGCAGCAGGTCCACGTAGGACTTGGACAGCATGACTGTGTCACAGGACAGAATGTACAGCATGGAGAGTCAGAAAAATTTATAAACACCTCAAGTAACTATTTAGGTACCCAATAACTACTTTGTATCACAGAAGAGGCATTTCTAAACATTTTTTCCCCCTCTCTTTTATTGCTTTTTTTCTTTAATAAATTGGATGACAAAGACAGGGCTAAATTGGATTTCTCTAACAGATCTACGACAGTATGTCTCCTTCACCTTTTTGCTCTTCTAATGAACAGAAAATATGTCTTTCAGCCACATGAATTATTTGAAGTATTTGTGCTACACTGTGTTCATGGAAGGTAAGGAAAACTCTCAAAAAAACTGTGAAGTCACTTCTAGCTCTCTGCAGGTCAGTGTTATAGGAACTACAGTTTCCTGACTGTTCTCTTTTACACTAAGCCAGAAAAAACTCAAAAATGTGTGTCGAGAATGGGGAATTCAGCAATATGTGCAAAGAAAAAAATAAGAAAATGAAAGAGTGTAAAAGAATGAAACTGGATAACCACAGAAACCTCCAAGATGATAAGACAATCCAGCCTGCAGACGCCTGCCTTCACAGCATCTCCAAAGCTGCTTGCACATGACTGGGCTTACAGCTTCTGTGTATTCCCCAGCCCAGATGGAGACCTGCCTTAACACTCACTTTGTCCCTTCTATCTCATGTTCATAAATATGGATTAAGTCTGCATTCCTCTGTCCCCCCTTAGTTAACATAATGTATTCTCTTAATTATAATGTTCCATCCCAGTTCTTAGCATAACTCGGCCTGTTCAATGTAATAAGTATTAGTCGAAATGTATAAGCAATAAACAGATTCTTGTTCATGCCCCTGAGAAAAGAGTCTCGTGTTTTGACCGTTACAAAACAGCAAAAATATGGTGGACAGAAAACACCATGGGAAAATTCCATTTAATACAATATGGGTATATAAACAAACAAAAATGTAAATTAGGACAATCTTTATACTTAAGACAAAGAAGGTGTAATTAAGAACAGAAGAAATAAGATTGTCTAGTTTTATCATAATTCCAGGATCACAAGCTAGAGGGTGTTTCACTGTAGAATAAAACTGTACTTTTAAAATTTGCATATTTACATTTGGATATGCAAGTCAGATAATGCTTTGTTCCCTTTGGCTTATCACTTATGTTTTATCAACTTCTTATTTGGTGAGTGACTTTTTCAGGCTATATTATTATTCTCAGTACAGCTTCTGTCTTTGTTCAAATGCTGCTCAGTATACACAAGGAGGACTTGCAAAGAATAAAAATCATAGATTTTTTTTTTTTGTTCCTACCTTCCACCTTTTACAATTGATCTAAGAGATAAAAAGAAGCTATCAGCTAATCAAAGATGAGCGTTTGACCCTTGGTATCAGGTAAAACCGTAATAAATAATTTATGCTTCTTGTTTGGATAGATCTCTTGAATGCACAAATATGCAGACTGAGTTGCTCAAATCTGAAATTATAATGCCCTTCCTATAATTATGAATTCCACATATGGGAATAGAAGTAGAGTCCTCTTTCAAAAACAGTACATGGATGGAGAGGCAAAAAAACACCCAAATTTACTGTGGGGAACAGTGTAAGTGAAAGCAAATAGGGAACTACTGCTCTTTCAGGCCAGCTAACAAATCAGACCCCAGCTGCTCTTTTTCAGTCTGTGAAGTTCAGCCCCTGAAGGAACTAGAAACATAATTATTATTTATGTACAGGGGAGTTTCTGAGGATGTAGTGAGCTCTCAGACCTACACATTTGAATTTTTTGCTCATGGACTCATACATTCTGCTGAACTTACAATATTGTTTGTTGACTCCAAGACCCCTTTGTCAACTTTTTCTTCTTACTAGCCAGTAGAAAACTGAATATATAGTATTTCCCTAAGCTTCACTCTGAATCAGGCTCACTTAGATCAGCTTCTTAGATCATGTAGATCATAACAGCAATAACAAAATATTTCTCTAGGACTGAACCAGTTCCTATTCAGCCCTTCCTGAGCTCCATGCAGTGAGCCACAGCCCTAGTTACCAACCTCCACACAGCTGTCTGATTGTACTAAGCATATATCTGTGTCCAGCCTGACTGGGGTTCACTGTTTAATCTTCTGCCACCCAAGAGAGCAGATAAGAGATATTTCTGTAGTCAGCTGTAGTCCTGCCCAGCTGGATCAGAAAATGGAGTGCAAATGGCCAAATAAGTGGTCTCAGCCATTCTGGACTGTCTGACAGATTTTTTTTTACCACATCCTACTCCTGTTGACTCAAATCAGAATGGTAGTAAGTGTCTACCTGCAAAACCCAGTCATACTTGGTAAGGAGGGAGCAATGTGCCAGTTGCAGCACATTCCAGGCAGAATCTGAGGCTCCTGGCTTACAGAAATTGTAACTGGAAACACAGAAATGTAACAATGATGAGCCTACAAGCAGTAAAAGATAATACTGACTGTATTCTGTCCAGGAAAACATTTTTTATGTCATTCCTCCAATAGATTTCTTCTGTTTTTTGTTTGATAAAGAGTAAATGGAAAGAGGAGGAAGCTGGAGTGTACCAATAGGCAGCAAAAGAAAAACAATTGCCCAAACCATTCACATTAACATAACACACTGAAGAATAGGCAGCTATAATGATTTTTTAAAATATTGACATGCTGAAGCCAATAACAGCTACCACCTCAGCTGACAGCAGCTGCCAACAGAGTGTGTAATAATTTTTCAGACTCTGTGGTGCCTACAATAGGCAGCAATTTTTTGGGTGCTAGGGAATGCATGAATGAATTTCAAACAAAAATCCTTTTTATTTTTCTCCCATAGCATTTCTGCTTATTATGATAGTCATAACACAGTCAAAATCTTGATCAGAGAAGTGATGGCTGCATATTTATGGGGTCCATAGCTATTGTTTCCCAGTGGATTTTGTGTCATTTCAGTCAGAAAATTGCCTCCAGACAAATGCAATAATAAATTGAAGAAATAATTTTCTGACTTTTCTTTTGCTGTGATGAGCCTGAACATGTAGGAAAGTGAGAAGATAAGGGTCATCATGAAATGCTTGCTTTGGTAGCACTAAATCATCCAGCTAGTGTTTGTTTCATGACAAAGCAGAGTCTTCAGAGGAAAAACACCCCACCAACAGTTAGTGCTTGTCCTGATCTAAACAGCGAGTTAATTTTTCCACTGAGGTCAAAGTAGAAGGATTAATATTTTATATATATATTAAGATTCGTAAATTATAAACACACTTCTGAAAACAAGATTGAATCACATACATTTAAATTATCTGAAGTCATTAAATACAAGATGGAATAAAGACCTGCATGTCTGCAATGTTAGGTTTCTAAAACTTGGAGTAGGTGCCTAGATTTTTTGACATTTTATGAGGAATGATTACTAATCATTCATCAATAGATGGATTAACAATAATCGTAAATAACAGCTGATCACAAAGTAATGTCAGTCACCATTGTTTTGCCCCTTTCTGGTGACTGGGAAGCTGAGTCAGAATTCCAAGCAAGCTTGTTTCAATTATTTATGTTTGCAGTACATAAAATTATTCTGAGGATAGAAATATAAATGTGCTTTTAGAAGGGATTAGTATTCTCTAGTATAAAGTATTAGGGTATTTATATCTTCTATTGCAGACGTTCAATTTCAGAAACTTTCACTCTTTGGGTATTACATCGGGAGTAAAACTAGAGAGTGAGAAAGACTAGTTTCCTGATTTAGTGGTGTGAAGTAGCTAGTGTGATGCCTGCTATTAAAGGTGAGTACTTATAAAGCAAGTCTGGTTTTTCTTTTAATCTGAATACATTCAGAAGAGTGTATGAGATGCTCTGGTTATCTAATTAGTACTAATAGGAGGCCTTCTTTTCCTACTGAAAAAATATATTTTTTCAAAGTGGTTTTATACCAGGAAGTTCTGTAATGTGTAGCAAAAAGTACAGTACATTGGGAAAAATTATTTTGCTTCCGTCATGAAGCAGCAATTCCATTTTTGTATACTTTGCAGAACTTCAGTGGACTGGGAAGGTAGTATCACAGCCTTGTCAGATAGGTACAGGTATGTCCACTTACTGCTATAAACAAAGAATAAAGGAATGGAAGATCTGAATGATTCCTTTTTTTTTCAGGTACATTCAAGTATTAATTTAATTACATTACTTTAGCCCTTTTCAAACATAATGTCTAAGCTTCTGGTCTTCCAAAACACAACTGCCAAGGAGTGATAGGTGGGGAAGTTTTCATGCAAGGAGTACTCTTTTCTCCAGCTACTGCCTTAATTTAATAGTTTGTAGTATTTGTTTCCACAAAATATAACACTAATAGTAATTTAAAAAAAAAAAAAAGAGAAAATCACAAAGGTCAAATAGCAGTTTTGTTAAAGTTTTTTCTTTTATTTGTTCTCTGAGGGATGAACTTCTTTATTGAAGTGTAGACTCCGTTTGCTTTGTAAAGTCTATATGTAGATGTACTTCATTCTGTGCGTTGTCAAAGTTGTACAGGAGTACTGCCTTGGGAGCTTTTATTTGACTTACACAAAACGATCATGTGAAAATTATCTCTATGGGAAAAATAATAATATATTTATAATCTCTGATTTCAAAACCATGATATTTTTTTGACCAAACCTGTTAGTCAAAGGAATCTACCTGTCTGCTTTCACTGCTAGGAAAAAAAAAAATAAAGTGTTTCTTTGGCATATTTACAAGAATATCACACAACCCTGTTTCTAATAACACAGGATAAACTGAACTAGATAAGACTATTTCTTTTTTCCACATTTAAGCTTCTATTTTTTATATTTTTATACAAGTTTTTCTTACACTTTCCCTTAGAATCAAGCTAGAAATGCCTTTCTTACTGTTTCTTAGTTTCTTTTCTGATGTTGCCACTGTATTTCTTCTAATTTTATTTTCTCTTATTTCTCTTTCTGTTTTTGTTTGTTTGTTTTAATGTTGGCCACATTAATTGTCTGAAAACTCAAAACAATCTTCACATACAAAATAATGCTCAGATTTAAAATTATTTCACATAACACGGGGAAACTGAAATGTTATGTAGTCAGGAAAATAGCTAACAAACAAAAATCTGGCTGCTAATTTTTAGTGGATAATGTGCAGACTGTTTAAACTTCTGGAACTTTTTGATTGAGTCTCCTTTTTAATCTCTGATACCCATTTTTTGAGGAGTGTGCTGTTAAAATTCACAGTGGTAGGTGAGATTTTAGTGAAACAACTTTCTCTGTCTTCAAGATATCTCTTTCTAGGAAGTTAATTTCTGTATCCCTGTGATAATATTTCTTTCTGTCATGACAGAGAAGATTTGATAAATAATAGCAGGAAAATGTTTTGCTTAATGAAGAGCCATTATTTTGAAGTAAGGAATCTTGTACTAAAATATATTTTTGCAGCTAAGGAATTCTATTTGCTTTATTCAAATATTAGATTATTTGAAATATATTAATAAAATCTTATCTATTTCTAAGAGTTTTAACAATTAAGGATTAAATCAGGTAAACCTACAAAACCAGTTTCCTGACTCATTGTCAGTGCATCTAGTTATACAAATATATATTCAGGATATATATATATGATTTCTGTCAGTGAGCTGATTATTATGCAACTTCATAGAAGTTTATTATTATTTCAGTTAGTATTAAAAGGTATTTAGATATTCAGAAATCAAACAGTCAGACAATTAAATTATATCATCATTTCCATAGAAGTGATTGCCATTGCTAAGTGATTGCCACAGGAAAAGTATGAAAGAGGAAGCCATAAGGATTGAAGGCATTTTTCCTATTGAAATGTAAAAAAACCCTAAAAGGATCATTGAAAGCACAGAAAATAAACACTTTGTAATGTAAAGCAATTGCTATTATTATCTTAACTTAGGGCAATGTGAAGAGTTTGGTTGCTGATAAAGAATCCACTTTCAAAATGTTGAGGCAACAAATACAAGAAAGAAAGATATTGATAACTGACTTTATTATTTTTGAGTCAGCCACTGGTTGTTGATTATACTTCTATGTCCCATTTTAATACCATGCAGCAAGGAAATTTGTGCAAAGGCTGAATGTACCAGGTTCCACTGTGGATGCTGAAGAGGTGTGTATTCAAATATGCTACATGTAACTCATCATAGAGCTGAACTATTTCTATGTAACTCAAAGAATCCACATACCTTTACCTTATGTGATAGGCTCATCTGCCCAACAATGAGAATTTTCTAAACATAAGCAGTAGTTAAAGAATTTTATTTTATCAAGAATACCAGTGGTAATAGGTTAACTAGGGAAAAAATAATAATAAAAAAAAGTTGTGATATAGAATGTAACCTTGTGTTAGGCCTTCAACAAAAGAAATACACTGAAATACTGAAATGATACTTTTTGTTGACATCAAATTTATGCACATTTTCTACTGGCATCAATCTTGTAGTCGAAGCAGTTTTTAACAACTTGGTGTCCCCAGGGAAAATGCAGGTATATGAAGGAGTCACCTGAATGACACAAAAATAGCAGATGTTTAGTGAGTATCTAGTCTCTTTATTCTGTCCTATTCTACATGTTAATTTAGAAAGAATTATTTTAAATCAAAACAACTCAATGTACTGTTTGTACATTAGACCATAACATCTGCTCTCTCGGATGCTAAGATATAAAGACCAAATTATCTGCTGATTTCTATACACTAATCTGTTTCTAGGATTTATTACATAGTCACTGCTATGACATTTCAGTTTCAGGGAACTATAGCATAAAGTTTGATTCACATCACTGTGGCAGGACTTTTATGCATTGGTAAGTCCTTGACCCTTAATATTCAGTGGAAAATTCCAGTGTGTGCTTTTTCACTAAAAAGTATCTGTTTAAAACACATTCACTTAACACATATATAGAGAATTTGCACAACATGTACTTGTCTTTATGCTGTAGAACAGTCTAGAAAAAGCCTAAAGAATCAAAATATCTTAGTACTTTTCCTCACAAATATATCCTACTTATTCTCTCCCTTTCCTAAGTGATGCAGTGGTTCATACTGCCTTCACAGAAAAATACATGCATCCAAGCCAGAGCTTTCCACATTCTTCATTTGTTTTTGTTTGTGCTAGGTAGCAGAACCTAGGTGCATATTGCAGCTTTAGTGAATACAGTGGATTATTTTTCTATTTCTGTGTATGCAATGTTCAGAAATCTTTTCCTATTCACCTTAAAGCACAAAATGCACCTGGTTAACTTGTGTTATTGACTTCAGTTCAGAGGTAGATTAACATTTCAAAATGAACATAGAATGAATAAATGACCTTCATTCAGGAAAAGATGAAGAGATGAAGACTAGTGGTTGGTTATCTACCTTTGGCATTAACGCTTCTGTATTATCAGCTTACAGTTTAAGTATATATCACATATTTTTTAAGTAATATATTTGATTGGCATAGGAGAGTGTCAGTGTGTCAGGAGCCAGGAGGAAAGGGCATATGAACAGTGGAAAAAATAAACAGAAGAAAAAGAAGGCAGCTTCAAAGAACTGCAGGAACAGACATACATCACCTTTAAATAACAGACTGTTCCTATCTGAGAGGTTGTGGTTGTAGTTCCTATTTGTTGTTAAGAGATATTAGAAGTTATATGTTGTTAAAGGTTGTATTCTCCCTCAAATTTAAAAAATCCCCATGTTGTCTACTCCTTGTCACTTCCCTGTGAAATCCCCTGTTCCTATTGGTCCCCTGTTGCTGCATTGCAGTACTCCCTTATGTGGAAGTTACATATATGGCTATGCCCACCTACCTTAGGCTGATCCATCCCCTTTTTATCCCTATATGTCCCTTGTTAGCATACTCCTTCCATGTTCTGCCCCTTTTTCCAGCACCTTCTCCCCAGACCCTATAAAAGCCGGTGCAGCATTGGTGCTAGAGTTTTTTTGCCTTACTCAGTAAAATGGTTTGACTGTCAAGCTTCTTTCTGAACCCTTTCTCCGACTGGCCCACGTCATCAGTGCATTGATATGTTTTGTGCTGACTTCATGTTTCAGGTTTGCACTTCTTATCGGTATCATCTGGTTCCCTGAACCAAATGTCCTCAGCACATTTGTGGTTCAAAGCTGTCCATAAACACCTTTATGGGCTCACTAGGGTTTCCAATATAGAGTATGCATCTTAGTAGGAGCTTGTACTTAAGTTAGCTCTCAAAAAAATCTGGTCTGTGGAGATTAAATGCTTCCTAGAAAACAAAGGAAAACTAACCAAAAGGAGATAATGTGTAAATTCAATTAAAATATCATAGTCTGAATCAAAATACAAATGTAGACACAGCCATCAATAAGTGATTCATATGTAGGCATATGAATACCTAATTTTCATAGTCTTACTCAGTTATTGCAATGAAATGCAGAGATAGTGAGAGAGATCAGGTAATTACCCTGATGAGAGCATTTAAAAGACAAATCAGGTGAGTTTCAAAACCTAAACCCACATTTTGCTACATTCATTAACAATATATTTGCATAAATTCTCTGTTCGTACGCAATATTCAGCATCATTATGACATATACAAACCATTAGTGTTTAGCACATATTTTACATTGTCTGCAAGTATATTTTACCATGTAGACAGAAATCATATAATTTTAATAGTTGAAATCCGTGGTTGTTCTATGTGTGATCATACAGGTTTAATAGTTTTGAGCAAAGATGCTGGAACCAAAACGGTCTGTTGCCTTTTTTTTTTTTCCCCCTGATATGTATGATATTGTCACACTCAAAAAACCTGTTCTCCCCTACTCCTGATACTACTTTTCTTCTTTTGTTCTGTCTTGCCTATCAGCCTTCTTAGATTATAGCTAATAACAATTTAATCCTGATGGATACATTTAGGCATAGGTGTTAGAGGTCGCTGCTTTGGTTACATCATGATACTTTGCTGTCTTCTAAAGTTAAAAGAAAGGAGATTCTTTTCAACATGGTATTCAGATCTCTTATGATCTTTTAAATGAAAGACAATGGGAAAAGAATAAAAGTTTCTGAAAAAATACTTCTTTTATATGATCAAATTAAAATATGACACAGGAACTTTTCCTCAAAAATTTTTTAAACTTTGCAAATGTCCAAAGATATGCATCTGAATTTCCATATTCTTTCTGCCTAAAAATTGAAAAAAGAGTTCTTCCTAAAAGGTATGATTATTACATGCCTTCCACTGGAGTTCTTGCCCCAATACTGTATATTTTTATATTTCTTTTCTGAATTATCCCATTTTTTTTATTTTAATCATATCACCTATATTGTTTGTAGAAATATNCACTGATATGAGTTTTCCAGACTGAAGTAATTTGTTAGAAATTTGACTTCAGATTAATGCAATTTAAATTTGTGTTTTGTAAATTCAAATATTCTTTCCTGGTTTTAATTTTACCAATAGAAAAAAAAAAAGGCAAACACTGTTTTCTTATTTTTAAGGAAGACTTCTCTAATCACCTTGAAACTACAACCCAGGCTTTCTAAGACATTTTCTCATACTTTTTTTTTTCAAGTATAGGT
>VXBX01008517.1:85970-109023 GCA_013400415.1 Scytalopus superciliaris
ATTAATGCAATTTAAATTTGTGTTTTGTAAATTCAAATATTCTTTCCTGGTTTTAATTTTACCAATAGAAAAAAAAAAAGGCAAACACTGTTTTCTTATTTTTAAGGAAGACTTCTCTAATCACCTTGAAACTACAACCCAGGCTTTCTAAGACATTTTCTCATACTTTTTTTTTTTCAAGTATAGGTATTTGGGACTAGTTGCCAGATGATCAGGAGCTCTCAGAAGTTTGTGTTTAAATTCCTTTTTAGAATCTCTCATCCTTTATTTAACAGCAGGAAGACATTATTATTCTGAAACTTTTGTTGCCTGTGGTGATGCCATGACCCATATTGAGAAGAGGCAATATACTTTAAAACAAAAATGAAACAAACCTACGAACCCCTTTAATTACTAGAAGTATTAAATTGATCTGGAAGATAAATAAAAGGCAATAGACACCTTCAGGATTGCCTGTAACTTTGTCAATTTTCTCTATTGTGCTATTTTTTAAATTGTTAAAAATAATTTTAGGTATTTTCTATCAAGAATTGGAAACTCCCAGGTGTCCAGGAGAGGCTGGAAGAACACAAGAAAAACCCTGCTGGGCCAAACTTCAGCCCAGACTGGCGTCTCTGGCAGTGATAGTAAGATACATTGTCCAGCTTGATCACTTTCTGCAGTAGATTTACCTCATGCTCCCAGCACAATTTCTGTATTAGGACTTGTACTAGTTATTTTATGATACCTTCATGAGCTTCTTGTCCATTGGATTGTCTGACCCATTTTTTTAATTTATGATACTGCCTGCTTTTATACTGTCCTGCGGAAGCAAGTTACAGTTCATTCCCCACTGTGTCAAGTAGTCTGTAATATTTATGCAGATCAAATTATTGGCACTTTAACAGAATGCTTCCGATTCTGTTTGAGAACAGCTAATCAAGGCACTTAATGACTTGGTAAACCTCTGTCATAATTCTCTTCATTTTTTTTCTCCCTGAATTGAAGAGTACCATTCTTTATAGCACTTCCTCACAAGGCAACATCTTCACTTATGTTGCTACTCTCTATTCTTTCCCTGACTATCCTAAGTCCTTAGAACATGGAGACCAGAACTACAAAACATGATGAAACGATTTTACCTCTGTAAAACTTTGACATGCCCAAACCTTGAGTATTACCTAGCCTTTATGAGGAAAGCCTAACAATGCAGTGATTCCCCATGAATTTATGTTTTCAGGGCTGCAAGTGTGTTTTAAGCAGTATTTTAAATGTTATTTTTTTATCAGTATTATTACAGTACAGATATTTCTTCCTAATAATACAATTTATTTTCTCAAAGGTCAATGTCAGGATACTTCTTCACTTCCAAGCTTCCAGCAGACTGTTTCAGGAGAAAAAAAAAAAGAAATAAACCCTGAACAACAACTTCAGCATGTAACACTGACGTAAATTAAAGAATTATGGTGCAAGGGTCTCTAATTTGGTATACACCATGTAACAGAAAATAGATTCCTAATAATCTGTAGCTGAATGCTTTATAGTTTTCAATCTTGAAGAGTGGAAAAATCATCCAGGCTCTTACTCTAATGCTATAATTCACATTTTCAAGGCAAGGATTTGTTACAGACTTGATTAATGATGATACAATTCTTTACTGCCAATATATTTTCTGCTTTTTCAGAAGACAACTGGAATAATTTTAAGACAACAAGGATCACGGCTATCTCTTGTCTGTTCATGAAATATAAGTCATACACGGCAGTCATAAGCTTATGAACAAGATCAAGTATCACTCACAAAATGTCTTTTTTATTGACAGCAAGAAATATTTTGTCTATAAATATGACAAATTTGCTCTGAGAGAGGGAAAAAATAATTTCTGCTGCGTGCATGAAAATTGCTGTTCTTTCATCAGAAGATACCTGTGCCTATGCTAGTGAAAGCTGATAGTAGTGGCTATCACATTTAGTGAGTCATTAATCTATAGATGCGTGATAATTGGCTCAATTACGGTTCACGTATTTTTGAGTATTTTTTGTGCTTACTGCAAAGCTGTTACTCCAGAGTATACTAGTAGCTTCTAGGGACCAAGTAGTTTCCCAGAGTGTTTGTGTATCACTTATTCTTTGAAGCTGAACACACATAATATAATCCTGGTTATTTTTATATATAAAAAATGGGGGAGAATTAAAGCAAGATTTATTGAGACACCTTATTTTCTTTAAAATAAAACCAAATACAAGACAAAGAATTCACCTATTCTCAATTAATTTATAATTATGTGACACTCCACAGTGTACTTCTTTCTCCTATATCTTTCAATACCCTGAGGCATTTATGCTTCCTTCAAGTAGCATAAACAAAATTGTCCAGTCAATTTGATTGTAATATAAAATCAGAAAATAAATATATAAAAATTCTCTGAGTTTTGATAACTGGTCTCTTTTTTTATTATTATTTATTTATTTATTTTGGATATTTACCTTAGGAAGCTGAATTTCAGACTACTTTCTTCACTCCTATCAAAATGAAATAGGACTTTTGAAAGCTGCAGCTACCACTGACTTGTCTTGGTTTAAAGAAGGTATTCTAAGTGAGGTCTTTTCAGGTGAGAATATATGTGATTTTTTTCAATAATATGTGAAATTATTTAATAGAAGTGTAAAGTGAGACAGGGTAGTTGATTTAGTTTAGTTCAAGCGTAATAACTAAACAAGCAACGTTTAAGCAGAGTGTTTTTTGAAAATTGTACTTTATACAGAATGTTACCAGTGGAAGAGTAGGCAAAATAAACAGTATTTAGAACATTCCAGAATATTCATCCATGTTCTGTAATATTATTTTAAAAATATCTTAAAAAGAAGATTTATTAAACTAGCAAAGTCTGTATAGAGAGCATTAAAATGGTGAAGCATGAGTTACTGGGGATTGATTTTTATCAATTCTGAAATGGAAGGGAAAAGTCTGATGTGATATCTCTTAATAATTACTCAATCACTACAAAATATCTGTGAATAGTTTTAGGGGGATATAGTCAGGTAAACACTTTGAGGAATTTACAGTATTTGTATTATTATTGAGCAGGTAGTCAGGCACTGGCACAAGATCCCCAGGGAAGTGGTTATGACCCCAAGCCTGTTGGTGTTCAATAACCATTTGGACAATACTATTAGATATTTGGTATAACTTTTAGGTTGCCCTGTGTGGATTCAAGAGTTGGACTCAGTGGTACCTTCTAAATCAGGCTATTGTATGACTCATTATTTTCACCTTTGATAGAGTCACCCTTTTGTAGTCAGATGTGCCTTTGTAGAGCTGAATACAACATAAAATATTTAACCTGACTATAATAATACATATTTCTCATTTAGACAGACTTTTTTGCTTAAAAAGAAAGAATATGTTTATCCCTACTGTCAGTCCCCCCAGATTAATTTCTAGGAGTGGGACTGGAATAAAAAACTTCAATAGGATCTTGTAGATCATAAAAGAATCTGCAGCTGTGGTCTGAAACTCTGACTTTCAAAGCTTCAGTGTGGATTACAGCAGTTTTACAGTGCAGTGTTATAAAAAGAATAGGAGGTATTACAAGAGGGAGAAGAAAAATCTCATTTACTCTGGATGTGGCGACATTGACCTTTTACAGTGAGATGGAGTCAGTATGACAAACTCTGCAAAGTGATGATCTCACTAGCTTAAAGAGTGAAAGAATACACAATGTACTCTCAAGGAAAACATTTTTCAAAGTGAGTCTGTACAGATTGACAGAAACCTTAGAGCTTTTAAGGAAAACAGGACAAGAATGTCAGGATGGAATTCACCTCATTTGACTTTCTCCCTGTCTTGGGCTGCTGAGTTGACATCACTTGAGTAATCAGGCCTGTGGTATGTTTCTAAGTAGTTGTTAGGCACAAAGGTTCCATTGCATGAAGCACCATTAGGAAGCTGTTTTGAAAAATATACCACCCATGTGTAAAAGGCAGAAACAGCAGAACTAAATTTATAAAAGAATATTTGTACATTGACTTGCCACACCCATCAACAAGTAACATCTTGAAGCAGTCTATCAACAGGTAAAGATCAAACAATCTGGAAGATGTTCCCCACCTCATAAAGCTCATCCTTCCTCCACCATCCCAGCACAGGGTAGCAGGACTATACCTTTGGAGACACCTGACTACTGAAGACCTCCAGGGATGCCTGAGACCAAGCTTACACAGCCAGAGCCACCAAGCATAGCTCCTGACTCCTCCCCAACTGTGGAGGCTGAAACACCTGTGAGCAAGAAAAGAGGAAGCAGAGTTAGCCACTGTTCTGTAGCTTCTTAGTACTTTGTATTAGTAATCATTCTTACACAGAGGCAATGCCACATTTCAGGACTCATTGACACTGATACAATTAGTGGGCATTAGTTAATATATTTAATTCATCATGATCTGAACCATGATACTCCTTCACAACAAATATTTTAAAAAATGTTTTCTATGTACATGTTCATAACCACACAGGCACATATATACACACGTGCACACATGTAGGTATATTTATTCCATAAATTATGTTGTTGTCATATATTACTTTTTAATTAATTTTTTTTAAGCATTCATTCTGACTCCAGGAAATAATGATGAAATACTGAAAATTGAGTTTACCATACCATCAAGCATATAGAAGCTTATTTTAGAGCAAATCCTCAAGTGCTTTCAATATTTTGGTGTCAATTACTAATCTACGTGGCTCTCATGAGTTTTACCATTCTTAATTTAAAAAGAAAGGTGGTTTATTGTTGGGGGTTTTTTTGTTGTTTTTTTTTTTCTTTTGCTTTGCTTTGTATTGCTTTTGTAGCAATCACTTTGCCATCCCTATCTTGCAGACTAGTAAACAATGAGCGAAAAAGAAGTACTACACCAGTTCTTACAGCCCATTTCTGCTCTGATAACTCAACCCTGTGTTGTACACTAGCAATAAACAAAGACAAATTCCTATAAATAATTCAGTTCTCTGATAGTTTAAAACCAACTGAGTTGCAAATTAGGTTATATTACTTCTAATTGTTTGACACAGTCTATAACACCCTTTTGCTATGCAAACAACAGATTTAGCTTTTCACTGCTTTTGAAAACCCACCAAAACAAAGTTTTAACTTACATTTTCAATAAACTAATTTAGCAGATAGTAGTTCAGGGAAAGCATTTGGAGTTGTAATTTAATATTATTAAACTACATGTGCACTAAAGTCTGGCTTGGTTCAAAAACCCTATCTGTCATCCTAAAAACAATGACCATTTTGCTCCAAAAGCAGTGAAACTTATGAAATTTGATGTTCTATGTCCAGACATCTCTCCTGACTGCAGTAAATATCTGAACACAGATATTGCAGTATTTCCCCACATGATAATTTGAGTTGCCTTAGCTTTTTCTTTGACTTCCTTTTATGGCCCATAAGTAACACCTGGGCAAGGAACGTTACAGTTCTTTGGCTATTAGGAATGAATCACACACTTTCTGGTCAGCTGAAATGCATAAGAACCAACAGTCCAGCTTAAAGTTTGAAATATACATTAAAAAAATAATCTCACAGATTGTGGTGAAGTACAGCTTTTATAACTACAAAATACAAGTATTTCTTAGAGCTTTGGAATTCCATACGAGGCACCACACAGTTTCTTCACAGGCTGCATATATACCTGTTTTTCAGATATGTTAGTCTTATAAGGTAACTTTTTCTGTGCGATGAATTCCTTTATTGCTACATCAAATGGGATTCATTAAAACATTTACCTTAAAATTACAGATTCTTTTCCTTAAAATTTCCATTTATAATGCCATTTCTACTGATTATGTTTTGGGGGTTTGTGTGGGTTTTTTTGTTAATAGTTTCAGAATATCAACATTGAAGCTAGTGTGTTCTTATTTTGGGGAAACTTCCTTAAAGTTTGCATAGGTCTATTTAAGTGTTATTGCTGCACAGAGAAATTGCTAGGTAAGATATTTTCATACTAAAATAATACTGGTTTGGGAATTCTCTTGTGCTATTTTATTCTCTATAAGGTTTTCAAGTTTCTAAATAAAAGTAAGAAAAACTAATGCATAAGAATTCTTAACTTATTTAGAAATCTCAAACTTTGGGAAAAGGTGTGTATTTCTGGGCAATTAATATAACTGTAGTTTTTCTCTTTTTTTTTTTTTTTTTTTTTTGGTCTAAGATGATTGTTTTACTTTTATCTCTGACATTTGTCTACCTACACACACACATATGCATGTAATATATTTAAAATAATCTGGAAACCCAAGGTATTTTTATCTAGTGGCTCATATCACAAAGGAGTGGTTTTGATACCTTTTGATACCTTGCTGTTAGCAATACTATGAAGCAAGACCATTTCATTTAGCAACCTTCTTTCACCTCTTTGAAGTAAACGGAATTTCAGACAGGGGCTTAATACAGTCTTATGCTGACATCCCGAATTCACTGAAGTCTGTCAGAATTCATTTTTGAATTCTCATTTTCAGCTCTATCACAGAATAAAAAAAGGTATAAGTTATCCTGTGCAGCCATGGAATGCAGCAGTGTAATGCTTCTACTTTCTAATCCTCAGTGCATATCACCCACAGCACAGAAAAAGTACAGTTGGAGAAAATATCCTTATAACAGCTACCAGTTTTGTTCCCATTCATCACCAACAGAATTTGTTATGTGTACAATGCTAATGATATTATCCTTTCTGCTGGCTTGCTATATATTTTATTAGGTGTCTGTTTTGCTTTAGCTTGGTTTGGTTTGGGTTTTTTAGCACCATTTCCTCTCTTCCTGCTTCCTGGGAAATGGCTAGATATTGCCTGCTGATTGGAAGTAGAAAATAGATTGTTTGTTTTCCTTTGCTTCTATGTGTGGCCTTTGCTTTTGTTTTATTAAACTGCCTTAATCTTGACCGACAAGTTCATTTTCATCTTATTTTTCCCTCCTCTGAGGAGGTGAATGATAGAGCAGATTGGTGGACACCTGGCAGTCAGACAAGGTCAAGCCACCACGAAATTCAAACTTTCAAGTCAAAGGTGGCACAGGGACATATTGATGGATGGAGAAGTTAAATAATCTTGTCCCAAGCAGTTGTACACAATGTACAATCAAGAACTTATGAAATTTATGGACAATTATACCTTTCAGAAAATGATAGTCATTATTTTCTCACTAATTATGAGTGTGAAAGGGCTGCGTAAAATACAAACTATTCTGAAACAATATATTATTTTTCTTCTTAATGGCAAAGAAACAGAATGAGCAAATGTCACCAGACAACAGAAAAGAGAGAACATCAATTTTAAATGTCTTTGAGGAACACATATATATCAAACCCAGTCATTTAACCTCTCAATAGAGAGAAACAGGCAATTCTAAATATAGATTTATTTAATCCTATGGTACCTGTCCAAAACTGATCAGATAAGCATTTACAAGGAGTGCTATTTTTTCACCATTATTTATAAAGAGAGTCTAAGCAATTGTCTCAGGTATTGACATCTATGTTATAGATGCCTAAAGAGAATCTAAATTAATCTTGTGGTGACATAGATTTACAATTTAGAAGGTAAAGTATAATTCTGATTCTGCTTTACTTATACATCTCAGATTTTGTATAGTCAAATAGATTATTTCCCATGTCAATGATAGATTAAAAAAAGATTTAGCACAAGGAAAAATCTAAGTTTGATTGGTTTGTACAGTAAAATGTTTCATTAGTAGAGTGTACAGAAAAAGCATACCTAGAGTTATCCTACAAGTTTAAGAGAAAATACACTCTAGTAATTATTTGTTTAGGAGATACATGGGAATAGAGAAAAACAAATAAACAATACAAAATAACACTTGCATTAATATCTGTAAGACTTTCATCTTTCTTTAAAGAAAAAGAGGAAAAAATTACTCTTCCTGTATTCTTTAACATTAACTGTAAAGGGATTGGTTTACAATTTTTGGTCTTCTTACTTTGCTTCAAATGCTGGTGGCATAAACAACAGATTTTGATACTGCTGAAAAAACTAAATGAGAGCAACTGCTTAAGCACTGGACAACCTTGATGGTAGAGGTACAGCTTTAACCTGCTAATATTTTCACAGAATTTCACAGGATATTCTGAGTTGGAAGGGACCCACATGGATCATCAAGTCCAACTCTTAAATGAATGGCCTATACTGGGATCAAACCCACAACCTTGGTGTTATTAGCATCATGCTCTAACCAATTGAGCTAATTAGTTGTGGAGATATTTCTCTTTCACAATTGACTGTAGAGAAGGCCAGATGACCTTATAAACAGATGGAGGGTGTGAGGTGAGATGAATTCAGCAGTCAATAATTTGATGGATGGTCCTGTGCAGAGGATTGGACTCAGTGATCCTTGTGGGTCCCTTCCAAGTGTATTCTGTGATTCTGTGATCCCAAATAGCTCTGTGAAATGTTCACCTCTAAGTATATAAAATTATTTTTCCTTAATTTCACAGTGTATCCAGACATTCTTCAAGCCACAGTGCAATTTACTTTTTTAGTAATTTATCAGGGTAGATGCTGCTGCACAAATAATTTGCTTTCTCTTCAGCAGCTAGAAGTGACAGCATAGGCTTTATACTTCTTGAAACAACCTAACAAATGCCTTTTTTTTTTTTTTCTTGAGATGCATTACAGTTTCTGTAGACATTTCTGTTTCTAGCCTTAAGGTTTTCAGTGTCAGTCAGTCCAGGTTTCTTGACTTGTGGAAATGAGGACGGTTTCTTTAATTTAGATGTGGGAATGATCTCACATGACAGATCAGAGAAGTATAAATGACATGCCCTTAGTTTTCAGAGCCACCTGTGTTACACTGAAACAAAGAAAACCACCTCTGCTGGAACTGCATGGGATTCTTTGTACTGTGGACTATTTGCACTACACTGAACAGGAAAGTATTTGGAAATATATATATCACATTTCTAGTATTTCCTTTGTTCTGGTCTGCACTCAACATCCCTGTTGGCGTAACGGTTTTGAAAGTCATGTGCAATACCAAAATATAATTTCTGTTGTCGTTGTCAAAGTAGACATGTTTACTTTTGTCCTCAGATAAGACCCAGCAGCACACCAACGTGACACTGACTTCCTCTAGCTTATACTTCATGGTTTTCATGGAAAGGAAATCCAGATTCACATACTGTTGGAAGCCACTGTGGTTTCCGCCCAAGAGTTCCATCCCATCAAGACTGCTGAAGTTATGGTAGGGCAGTGAGGATGAGGAAAGAGACATTAGATATACTCACAAATCATTCTACTGATTAATTTCAAACCTACAACAGAGACACATAATTTGACATTTAGCAGAGTGAATTGAGAGAGACAGGCATCCAAAAAATGGCATTCAAGTTTTTCATAGTCTCCATGGCATAACCTATGTCTCTCATTGACCTTAAAAGGGCTTAAGGCAAAGTGATTAACTTACACATGTAAAGCCTATAATTAGGTGATATGATGTCCCCTGAAGAAAGGTCTAGCTCTCAAATCTGACTTCTTGCATTAATTTTGTCATATTAACATGTTTTATTAAAATTACAACATGAACTACAGAATTCAGATCTGGTCTACTAGGTAGTTCTGTACTTATTTCAATTTGTAAATGCCCTTTAGCCCTTTTAGGTAACTTGACATTACTCATAATTTTTAAGGCTTCTTTGTTTGCTTTCATTTACATTTATTCTGTTCAAATTATTCAGGTAGTTTAACATTTCTTCATATTTCAACTGCATTTTCTCGACTACTGCTAGCAAAAAGAATTTGATTAAGGGCATATGTCCACAAAGACTGCAGCTTTAGGTAAACTAACTATTTCGTTCTCTCAAATTACATTTCTCACTGTTAGTATGTTAAATATTGGAGGTGAAGCTTATCAGAACTAATTGGTTCTGTACTAGCTCTAAAAGTCCAGCTCTAATTCTGTGATAGTAAAGTGGCACCTCTGAAAAAAAAAAAAATTAGCTCAGTGCTGAATACTTTAAAAATTCTAATAATCTGTCTAATATCCTTAATCGGTGTTTACATGTTTTGTTTTGCTCCAGTATAGAGCTAAAGAGGCTACGAAGTCATCCATAGCCTGTACTCTTTTCCCCAGTTGTATATTATAACCTTTCTTTGTTGCAGTCTGGACAGGCAGGCAGGTAACTGATTGAACCTGGTGCAATCAAAACAAGCCAGGTTATCTTCAGGGGTTTAAACAGTAGAAACTTACCAGCTCATCTCATATAGACTAAGAAAGTCTAGAAATAATTGCAGGAGCAAAGACACAGATGTCTTCAGGCGGGCCAAAGTAACTGATACCCTGCCCCTTGACCAACATCATCGTGTAGGCAGGACACTGCCCACATCATCCCAGTTGATGTGTAGGCCATGCTACTGCCTGATTTTCTCAAATTGCACTACTACTTGGTCGACCCAAGGCATGGCAAAGCTCTTAATTATACCCAAAAAGCATTTTCACTATTGACTTTTACTGTTGGATGATTTAAATGCTCAGTGTCCCTGGTGTTCTGGGGATTGTTATCCGTGACCAGGTAAGTCACTGTGTGACTCCCCTGAGTGGTGGATAAGAGGCTGGACATGATCCAGCAATGTGCACTTGCACCCCAGAAAGACAATTGTGTCCTAAGCTACATCAAAAGCACCATGGCCAGCAGGTCAAGGAAGGTGTTTCTGTCCCGCTACTGCACTCTGGTGAGATCCCGCCTGGAGTGCTGTACCCAAAACAAGACCATACGAGAGCCACCAAGTTGATCAGAGGGTTGGAAATTCTCTCCTATGAGGAAAGTCTGAGAAGTGGGATGGTCCAGACTGGAAAAGAGAAGGCTTCAGAGTGTTCTAATTGCAGCCTCCCCGTACCAGAAGGGAACTCACACAAAAGATGTGGCAAGGCTATTTACAAGAGCATGTAGTGACAGGACAAGGGCAAATGTGTTCAAATAGATTAGATAGAATAGATTAAATATCAGGAAAAAGTCTTTACTGTAGGGAACGTGAGGCACTGGAACAGGTTGCCAAAGAAAATGGTGGATGCCCCAAACGTGGAGGTGTTCAAGGTCGGGTTCGATGGGGCACTGAGCAATCTGGCCTAGCTGAAAGTGTCACTGCCCATGGTGGGGTAGGATGGAAATATATGATCTTCAGCATCCACTTCCAGCCAAAACCATTCTATGATTCTATGACTGTATGGGACTGTTATTACTCATCTTTCTTACTGCCTCAGTAAAGCTTGGTTTATGCTGTGTTTTCAGACTCCATTTCTGTTTGGACCACACTAATAATGACTGGGAAAAGACACTCACTCTCTAAGGACAGTTACAAACACAGGAGGGGATGTGAACACACCACTGGACATACTGTATAGGTTCCTTGCTGTGTTTTGTTTCTAATCTGTGAACTACAATAGCTTAGATGTGTCATGAAAGCAAAAGACAGGTTATTTTCTACTTGGAAAACACCTTCAAAATGTGCTGGAAATACTACTGTGGCAGGACAAGCATCCAAATATACTTTCAGATATATTCATCTACATTGTAGTTGAGCAATATTTAATGATAATTTTTATAGTTTTTTTGTTACAGTAACAATGAATTTTACAATGAAGATATCCCCGGACATGTAATCAAAAAAGCAGCTATGATACACAACCGGCAATACCTAGACTTCTAGGCACCATACTACACTTCCTGGCTCAGCTGTCCCATTACACCTACTGAAAATAAAATATTTTCTTTTGAATCTTTAGTAATTCCCTTCTGGGATGAACACTTCATCCCCACTAGGATGAAGTGTTACACATTTACCTATCTCTACTTTTCCATTCCCTTGAGAGTTCATGTAAAGACAGTGTAGTGTCTCTGAGAAGTGGGAATTACTGTAGGAGCCATATTGAACTGAGGGAAATTATTAGAGTTCCTCTACAACTGTTTTTGTTGAGTTTTTGTAATGTTTCATCTGAGCTACTGAATTATTAAATTAGAAAAGCCATGAGAGATTTAATAAGGCAGCAGCGAATACCCACATGGATCTTTGCCATCAGTATAAACTGCATAGGATAGATGTAAAGCATTAAGAGGTTTATTATTTAATGCTGACTTTATATTTCTTTTTCAGTTCAAGACTTTTATTATTTTGTCTATTATCTTGGCAAGATACTTACAGTACAATGAGACCTATATTTCTTGAAATAGGATGGTTTCAGCACTTTAGCATTCAGTGGTATGTAGAGGAAAATACGTTTTATATTGCCTCTTCAAAAAGCAATTGAAGTCTAGGAGAAAAATGTCAGTGTTGGAAACTCCTGGATGGAAAATAAAATTCTGAACTCCAAGGATATGATATTCAAGCTCTTCTGCTTGAAAAGTCAGTGCTGGCGTTCTGTATCAAATGACAGACTCAAAAAAAGTCACTGAAATAAAACTTAGAAAATTGCATGTAATACTCCAAACAATTACACTAATGTCCTATCTAAACCCACAGAAATGGTCATTCAAGTTTTAATAACGTTCTGGACAATTTCTGCTTTAGCTTATAATGAAATAATAAAATAATGTGACAAGAGGAAGTAAACCATGGCACACTCTGATACTGATGTAAAAATAAAAGAAGCTGAAATAATGTTCTGAATCAGTAAATAACCTCTTAATTTAAGCTACTATTTCAATAGCATAAGGTACCTAACAAAAGACTCTCTGTGAGAAACAGCAATATATATATGTGACTCAGAAAGAAATACATCCATCCATCGGATAGATGTCCATTGGAAAAAAATGTATCCATCCATCGGATAGATGTCCATTGTTTCTTTTAACATCATGATACAGATATTTTTAAAATAAATATCCATAATTTTGGTTCCCAGAATTGTGGTTTGTGAGCCAACAAAGGCATAAGCCAAATATGAATGAAAGGCTTCTGAGAAGCATTATGTTATGATTTATTGCACTGGCATACATGTATTGAAAATATGCAAAGGCTGGCAAACATGACATGGCTGTTACACTATCTGAATCCAAGATAAAAAGAAAATTTATAGAAGCCTGTATGTCAAGTATCAGTCTCTGCCAGGTGATTGTTCTCTCTATGTTAGCGAAAATGACTGTCATCCACAAATAATTATTATGGATAATGAAGAGGTGAATTCTTTCCACTTTAGATTCAGAGTTACTTAGTAACATAAATATCTAAACCTAAACAATTGCATTGATTTCCAAATTTGTGAAACTGTAAATGAAAAGATACATATATCTTCATAATTCACTAATCTGATGCTCAGTTGTAATGTTGCCATCATGGCTACAGTGATTCTTGATATTTCATTTTTTATAAGGCATTGCATATTAATTTCTCATTTTTATGAATACAGAAAAAAGAAACACCAAACTAAAAATCCCAACCCAACCTAACAAAACAACTCAAGGGAGAGGAACCATCCAAAGTGATGCAGTGAGTAATACTCTACCTCTAGCTATCAGATGTTCACTGTTTTTTTACAAGTAAAAAGTAATATCCATATCTGCAAAATGCTTTCAGATTACCTATGATCCTGTTTTTGTATTTGTATTAGTTCTTCAAAGTTAAATTTTGCATTAAAAAGATGTATTTATACTGCTGACAAATCTGATATTGTTAAATTTTACCTTATCAAGTAGTCAGTTTGAACTATCTGTATTACTTTGAACTATAAAACATTTTATACACATACATATTTCCATCTTTCTCTGGTAGATGAAGTAGTTTTGATTAAGAGTTAAAAATTTCATGTAAATATGTGTGATTAAATTAGCACTGATAAATTCAAATCAGAAATTACTAGCTTCATCAAAATTCATACATGTCACAAAAACACTGTGACTATCATCTTATGGAGACTACTTAGTAAACACAGACTCTTGGTTAGTGCTATTGCTCTTTGGAGCATGATTAAATTACAATACCTGTCCGCTCTTGTCCCTGATGATTTATTTGTTTGTAATATCCTTATTCTAGAAAGCTAAGGCTTGTCCACAGAATGAGCCATTAAACTGCAAATATCTTCTCCAATTCCTTTCAGTTTAAATTTTTCATGTATTAAAGTGCACATGGGAATATGAATGCATATTGTATTTTCAGTGTCAATTTCTATTGCAGATGTGTCTGATATTTTTAAATATTCTTTTCAAGCTTTTAATTGCATAGCGCAACAATAGTATTTACCAGATTCTGGCAATAGTATGGTCTATAAGGTACTGAGAATTATACAATTGAATTTGGCTAATAATTTCTCCTGCACATTAAATATGTGTCCAGACAGGCTGTTAAGACCTATATTATTTGCTATTTACATTGCAAATTCTCAACTATTGTGCTAAAAGTCTACTTTACACCAAACTCTGTAGTTCCACTCAGAGGATCTCTTGAACACAAATCTGAAACTTCTGTCTCCCAGGACAGAAGTAGCATTCTTGTTTGAGGCATGAATGATAGTAATCAGTCATCAGTAATAAATGAGTGTTTATGAGCAATACAGACATAGAGATTGATTTCTGTAGAGAAACTCAGTACTTCCACATAATCCAAGCAATTCTAAAAGCTGAATGTAAACTACCCATAAAATTAGAAAGATATAAGTACTGAATAATTTGGTCAGCCTTGAAGAACTTGCTCAACGTAGAACTTGCCTGTTTCTCCACTATGAATTACCTTTAACTCTGAATTTGATATATGACATTGATGTATATTCAGGAATACATATCTTTACCATGATAGAATCCCATAAAATTACTTTTTAAAATTATTCTGCCTTTTTTGTTTGGTTGGGTTTTTTTCACCCTATAATGTGATTGATTTCATTTTCCTGGAGTAAAACTTTTGTCTACATTAATTTGACTATAAATATATGTAATGTAAAATATGACATTTATTAGCCATGAGATAATTGTCTTTATTGCTTAGATAGAGGTAAAGAGCTTATCTAAAAATAGCAGTATGAAATTTCTTTAATATATTAGCCAAGCTTTTACCTAGCTAGAGGACTCCAAATCTCCATACAAAACTAGTTTTCATTCTTTAAATAAGTGTATATGTTTAAACAGTGTATGGAATACATTAAAAATGAGCTATTCATTGATTGTGACTCTGGAAAACTTTGGTGAGCAAAGTATGATATGCAGTGTGGTATTACATTGTTACTTGAAGTGTTCTGCAAAAGCCTAATAGGAGGTAACTATAAGAGGTTAGCTTTTCCATTTAATTCAGATGTTTCTGCTTTTAACCTCAGGTAATTTAAGAATAATAGGAAGTGGAAACCTTTTTTTCAGTTTTTTTTCTAAGTAATAGTGGGAGTAATTACCTTGAATATTTTTTTTCAGTAATTCCCTTTATATTGGTCAAAAATAGACATCCTATTTTGGGGCCTGCAAGCCCACAAACTGTTCTTTTTAATGTTATAGTCTGTGCTGCTTGCTATACATAAACACTGAGTCTTCAAAAAGTTTGGGTTTTTTTAATACCTCCATATGTACTTTTGTTGAAAATAAAATAAATTGATAAATATATCATTATGGGGAGTATTTGTGAGACCCAACTTTCTCCCTTGGCATGATCCTGTACTTGCCTAAGAACAAAGATGACCGTGGGAATTTAAATACTTTAGAAATTAAACTGAATTTTGGCTTTTCATCTAGGTTAATAACAGAATGTTCTTTGTAGGTTTCCTCTATCATATTTATAATAACATTTTGTAGACTTTATAGCCAGGGGAGAAGCCTGTTATCCCTCTAAAGTGGAAGATGAATTTCATTTTTGCTTCCCTTAAAACAAAAGTAACTACACTAAAAGAGGATATCAGGTAGGTGTGTAAAACCATTTTGCAACACCATTACACTACAAATGATATACTTTAACAGTGCTGAGTTTAAATAATTTGTATGGAACTGTGAGGAGGCAAATTTTGCTACAAGTGCACTAGTGGGATATAGGGCAACATGTGCATGATAAGAGCAAAAAAAAATTGAACAAGCAGGAACAAGATCCAGTGGAACCTGGTTAATCCTGCAGTGTAAATGTGCTGAGTCTATCTGGGATGGAGTTAACTTTCTTCACAGCAGCCTGGACAGTGCTGTGCTTTAGATTTGCGGCTAAAACAGTTCTGATAACAGAACAACGTTTTGCTTACTGCAGAACAGTGCTTGCACAGCATCAAATGCTTCACTTCCCCACCTCCCACATATGCTGGCAATGGTTGGGAGAGGCCAACAAGCACCCCACAGCGGTTGGGAGAGGACACAACTGCAAAATTGGCCAACAAGCATCCCACACCATACAACATAATGCTGAACAATTACAAGATTAGGGAAAGAAGGAAGAAGTGGAAGAAGTTTGTGGCCATAGTGTTTGTCTTCCCAAGAAACAGTTATGTATACTGAGGCCCTGCTTCTCAAGAAATGGCCAGACATCCGCCTGCCTGTGGGTAGCAGTGAATGAATTCCTTTCTTTGCTTTACCTATGCACACAGCTTTTGATTTTCCTAATAAATAATGATTATTTTCATCCATGATTCTTATCACCTTTCTTCTATTTCCTCCGCATTCAGCAAGAGGGAGGGAGTGAGAAGCAGGACGCATATTTGCTTGCTAGTTTATATCAACTCACATAGTTGATATGAAGTTCATATCAACTTACCACAAAAAGCAAGATACTTGGTGAAATCAGAACAAGTCCTGATCCTCAAATAAAATGCCCTATGTTGTGAATAGATAGATCTATTCATCTTCCTGTTGGGAAGGAGGCCAAGGAACATAAGATGTGAATGATGATAAGCATAATGGGGAAGAAAAGATGCCCACTTCATTTCCAGCTTCACTCTTCAAAAATCTCTGAGAAATAATCACTATGACTCTTGTGAATAAAAACCATCAAGGACTACAAAATCTGTACGTAATTATGTTTGGTACTTTATACTCTCAGGCAATTTACAAAAAAATTGTTAAGGACAATTTCCTTTATTTATTTGGTGATAATGAATGATAATGACTAAGAATTTACCATTAGCTAAGAGTACTGTTAATGAAAGTCAATTCAGTAATTCTCATTTTGACTTTTGAAAGAGGCCTGATTTGTCTGTCTTTTAGAGAATTACATCATGGCATTTACTTAAGTGATCAATATGTAAGCATATACATATGTGCATTTTGCTGCAACAATTCAGTATAATTTCTTTCTTTTAAACTGTGGCTGTAATTTACAGATGATTCAATTACCACTTTCTTGCCTAGGATGATTTTACATCACCTTTGTAATTTCATTGCAATTTCCTGCAATCTTATATAGATTTTTACACAGTTGTTACTTTATTAATTTGATCTTTCAAGAATTTGTGAACTCTTTCTGCAGGTAGTAGATCTGTTTTGATTACAACCCACTTAAAATTGCAAGCATTCTTTTTTTTTATTGTATGTAACCAACGAGAAGTTGTTATTTAATTACTCTACAGAGTTTATGCAAGGTCCAGCTCTTTGGTCCTGCCATCTTTGATCTGAAATACTACAAAGTAAAAAATAGGATTATCGAGTTAGAGTTTTTCTAATTTACAAAGTGTGGGTTTTTTTTTTTTCTTGAGGTGGTTTGTTGTGAGGTTTGTTTGCTTGTTTGTTTGTTTTCACCATCCTTAGAGTTTTCAAGGTCAGTGATGTAGAACCTGAGAAGGTTATGTGCTCCATGCTGTGTAGTAATCTTCAAATGTAGCTGATCACATGGCTATACAACTTTGAATATGGGGCACTAACCTCCTGTGATGAGATGTCATCTCATGTAAGTTTAGATTATATGAGTTTGATCTATATGTCTGTTGACATGATACCTGCAATTCTACTCAGTCAAAATCCAGACTCTCTTCAGCTGGAGAATCAGCTCTTTCTATGACAACCATTGAAGGCAGGTGTGATGAACAGCCATCTGGAATGCCTACATCCATCTGTTAAATATCATGGAAGTTAGGCGCTACCACTGACATAGAAGTCTGTTTTGCACCAGAATCAGAGAATCATAGAATAGATCAGGTTGGAAAAGACCTCCGAGATCATCAAGTCCAACCCTTGGTTCAACTCCAGTCCATTTACTAGATCATGGCACTCAGTGCCATGTCCAATCTCAGTTTAAAAACCTCCAGGGATGGTGAATCCACCACCTCTCTGGGCAGGCCATTCCAATGCCTGATTACTCTCTCTAAAGAATTGTTTTCTAATATCTAACTTAAATTTCCCCTGACAGAGCTTAAGCCCATGCTGCCTTGTCCTATTGCTGACTGTCTGGGAGAAGAGACCAACCCCCACCTGGCTATAACTTCCCTTCAGGTAGTTATAGAGAGTGATGAGATCACCTCTAAGCCTTCTCTTCTCCAGACTAAACAGCCCCAGCTCCCTCAGCTTCTCTTCACAGGACTTGTGCTCCAGTCTCTTCACCAACCTTGTTGCACTTCTCTGGACCCGCTCCAGCACTTCAATATCTTTCCTGAACTGAGGGGCCCAGAACTGGTCTGTCATGATCTCTCTGAAAAAGGCACCAAGTCTCTGTGAAATATAATTTGAAATGGTATTATTCAGATTGAAGACTACAAGAAAGAGAAGATAGTACAAATATTATGATCCATGAGGTGAGACTCTCAAACTATGCAATACTGAACAGGTCTCCAATCCACAGTCAGACTGCCCTGTAGTCCCATCCATAGAAAGTGTTGGTTGTTTGAGCTGGTATGGGATTTTCTTGCAATAAAACAACTCCTTTAATCATTCGAACTGCCAAACAGGAAAGATGTTTACACAAGAACTTCTTGCTGTACTGTTGAATAAAGGTAAGGCTACTCCAGTGATGTAATTACCAGCACTGAGTGGGAGTTGCCTGCAGTATCCTCTGCTACAAAGTGCTGGATTATTTCATCCTGTGTCTAAGGGATTTGTACAGAATAACAGATCTGAAGGTCATGCAGTACATGTAGCACAGTAGCATTCAGGCCTCTTCAGATTAACCGTTATGTGAATTACTGACTCCTTGCTGTAAAATGGTCTTCTAATCAGGATTACTGCAACATTTAACTTTAAAGTTTTATAGTCATCTGAATTAAATTTCACACTAAGTCTTCTAAATAGCTGTTTGTGTTATTGTATGCATTCACACCAAATTTACACTGGATTATATAAGTATGTAAAGTCTTTAATTCCTTCTATTTTCCAAATAGATGTCTTTTGTATAGTTCTATTAGTATGGAATTTAAAATTATTAGAATAAAAATTTGAATATTGTTTTAACTTGGGGATTTTACCTGGAGATGAAAGAACTTTTGATAACATTTTGTACTGTATTTGGAATGGTCAATAGCACAAGAGCAATTGGATTCTTGTCTAAGTACTTTAGAGAAGCAATATTGAACAAACACATCATTCAGTTAAGCGAAGCATCATAGATAATGACTTTGGGTCTGCTCAAAACTAAAAAGAAACAATTGTAAAACAAATATAGACTCTGAAAGTTTGTTTTACTTGCTTTACTTCTTTATTTTGTTTAATTTTTAAGTACATTTGTGAAAAAATTGTATCTGACAGATTTGTAATCAAACAGTCATATTCTCTGAATTCAAACTTCATTAGGTACTCTAGCAGGCCATTTATAGAGAACAAAATGTACTTGAGAAACCTCCTTAATTTTGACTGTAATATTGACTGTGCATTTGGCATTTTGTTTGTTTTTATAAGGGAAATGTCTGTCTTTTTAATGGAAAATAATACAGCAGGAATACCTGCTTATTTGGTATAACTATCTCATTCTCCTCATTTCAACATGTCAGGTTTTAATTTTCCCTGAAAAACAAAACAAAACAAAACAAAACAAAACAAAACAAAACAAAACAAAACAAAACAAAACAAAACAATCCATCTTTATTTTTGTATTTTAAGAAATACTAAACAGTTTGTATCAAATCTTGATTCATCTGTAAACTAGAAATAGACATTAGCAGACCCATTTTAAAATGTAAAATGCAATTTTGTCCGTCTGTTTGCTTTTTTTTTTTCTCGTAGGAGAACATTTAGTGCATGATAAATACTATAGAATGTTGTAACAGTATTTGGGGAAAATAATGCTAGTAGAGCTGCTAAAACAAAGAAATAAATAAAATCTGTCTGATTTTTGAGTTAATATTACTATTTTTTCATGTCATATAAAAAAATGTAGTACAAAATCTACGCAAAGTTACCCTTTTGAAAATACATATAAGCAATACTTGCTTCTAATATGTATTCAGAGAAGGTTTTTCTGCCCTCAGAGTGTCACTTTTATGTCATCTGGCTTCCTTAGCAGTTGATCCAAAACCCAAAGTTCATTTCAGTTATTTCAGCATCCTTCAGCAGACTGTCAGGAAACAAGCAGTTTGAAGCATCCACAGCTTCAAGTGAGATCCAGACTGAAGGGTAAAGAACAAATGGTCACCAGTGACTGGGGAAGACAAAAATCTCGAGTCTTCATGCAAAGTGACATGACTACGGGGACCAGCATATAAAGTTCTTGTTGCCTGCATCAGACTGAAACTTTTGTTTACAACACAGTTATCACAAAGTAATTAGAAAATAATCATAAGAAATTGCTCTCCTATCTCTGTTCCAGTTAATTTTGGGACAAAATCTCACCTTCATGTTACTGGATAGCTTTATGTGTTTTGTAATTTCTAACTGTAAGGGGATTGTAAGAGTTATGTTCAGATATCAAAACCCATTGTGCTAAGGGAGGGGTTTTCTTCTGTTCAAACTCAAAACAGACTATGTTAATCTGAAAAGGTGCAATTCAGTCTTGAGCTGATCAGGCAAAACCGCAACCTAGCTGTGAGCACTAGACCATGTTTGACTACTGTCCCTGACTTTGATCCTGACCCTGACTTGCCATTCGACATCCTGGGTCCTCCTTGGTGAGGTCACTGCTTTCATCTGCCTTTTTATCACACAATGCTTCTGACTCACCTTCCTTTGTTGGGCAGCCAACCCTTGTTACTCCCTAACACTTGCAAACAGCTCTCTGAACAGAGGAAAATGTTTTGTCTTGAAGTGCAGGGTTGTGATTTTGCATTTTGCTGCCCTGATCTCTTCTCTCAGCATTCTGGAGTGCACTATCTCACGCTCATTGCAGCAAATATTGCTCCCAAACTACTATTCCAGAAATTCTTTTCATGGCTGAAATGTGCAAACACCTAAATCACAGTACATGAAACAATACGATTGCCCTCCCAAATTCAGTAGAGAGAAGATGTTTAGAAAATACAGAAAGAAGGGTTGTGTCCTTTAATTCTGACATCTCACACTAAAGAACACTTTAAGTCATAAATAGTGCTTCAGGGGTAAGGAAAGCTGAATGAGATTCCAAGTTCCTTCAGTGAATAAATACCATAGACAAATGTGAACACTTATTTACTTTCATGGATTAGTGTTATGAATTTAAAATCTTGGAATTTTTCTTTCATCTACCAACCCTGCGCCTCAGAGGGATCACCTCCTCTCTTTTTTTTTTCAACCATGGAACCAGGAAAGAGACTGTCTGCCCCATGGAAGAGTTCCACCTGGTCCCCTCATGAATTGCTAACAGTGGATGATTTGCAGTAGCTGCCTGGGGCACACCTGACTCCTCAGGCTACAAGCTGGGTGTTTGGGAACTTCTGTGAGATAGGAAAGGTTTCCTGTCTTCACATCAGTGACTCAGTGTGATAACGCCCCTCTGGAGAGCCATCAGCACCTCCACACCCAGCCTGAGGGGTCATGTCTGCTAATGGGCCATCAGGGATTCCAAAAATATGTCAGAGTGTAAATCACCCATTGTGAAACTCCCTGCCCTGGGGGAGGTATTGGGCACTCCCACCTGAGCCTAAGCACATATAAACTGGGGTTTTGGGACTGGGGATCATCAGATCCAGAGGAGGATCAGAGCTTCAGCAGGACTGCGACTGCCACTCTCAACCGGACCAGGACCATCACCCTCACCGACAGGTTTCTTCTTTCCTCTTACTTTGTACCTAGGAGGGCCAGGTGGTGCTCAGCACAGGGGCTGACAATTACTATTCTGTTTGTGGCCCAGGCTGCTGGGACACACACCTTTTTTGTGGGTTAAAGGGACTTTCTCCTCTGTACCCTTGTACTGATTGTGATCTTTTTACTAAATTATAATTCTGATTTATAATCTGTTTGTGAATTGGATTCATTCCTCCTGCTGGTTTATCTTTAAACCAGCACAATTAGGTAGCATGGTAGTATAGCATACAAAGTGTGATGTACTTTGTGGTATTTCTTTCTAAAGGAAAAAAGCATCATATTTACTATTTTAAGTAGTGGCTATGTAGAATACATAAGCATTCACAAAGTTGAACATGATGTTTAGTTGCTTTACAAAATGTAAAACAACACTAAAATAATGTTCTCTATATTACCTTCCATTGCTTCATTAAGCTACCCAAGGAGCTTATTTGCTTCCTTAATCAATGGCTGTCCAAAAGTGTGCTTAAAAATTAAAAAAGCCTGTAAGGATTCTGGATGGCTTAAAATGATAAAGCATGCTAGCTACTTTAGTGACTCTAGTCAGATGGGTGTTATTTGGGAAACACATCATCATCATCATCATGGCTAGGCTTCGCGAACGAAAATTTGAGAAGGGCTCTACCCACGTTTGCTACAAGCGCGCTGGTGGCTAAAAAGGCCAATGCGCGATAGGCAAGTCCGGTCGCAAAAGGCACAGTGGAAAGTCTTCACAGGCTGTATTGGCGAGGCACGGTTCTTTCTGTGCTGTCTTTTTTCTTCCAGACTGATCCTGCGTGCGCTCTCAAAGGAAGCAGCTGCGTTATAGATGGTGTGCCTCCATGCCTCCCGATTGGAGGCCAGAGCGGACCATTGATGGTGGTCAGTATGGCCAAGGCTGAGGTGTTGTTTCAGGGAGTCCTTGTATCTCCTCTTCAGGGCTCCTCTCTTGCGACAGCCGGTGGCAAGCTCACCATAGAGCACAATCTTAGGGAGGCGGTGATCCTCCA
>VXBX01008517.1:109900-138783 GCA_013400415.1 Scytalopus superciliaris
GGTTGTTGTGTAATGTGCTCAATTGCTGAGCCTTGAACTACACGGCTGGCAGTGAAGAGAATCTGAAAATGTTCAGACCATCGATTCAGGATGGAGGTTTTATCTGTGAGAAGCGTTTGGCCATCTGCACTGAGTAGGGGGCTTTGGACCTGGTGTGTGGGTCCGTACACTGCTTTCAAAGCCTCATAGAACCCTCTGTGGTCACCCAAATCTGCACATAGTTGGGTCTTTTCTGTTAGGTTGATCCACCACTTCTTCTGGATGTCTCGAAGTTTCTGTTGGAGCTTACTGCATGCGAGACGAAAGGCTGCTTTTCTTACATGGCAGGATGGCTGAGCGAGGTGTGCTTGGTGAGCAGCTCTCTTCTTTGTCAACAATTCCTGGATCTCTTGATTGGGGAAACACATAGGTGCTTTATTTTGAACTACAGATGTTCATGAAATGAAATGAAAACTCAAAGCACAGTCAACCACTACAAAATTCATGACACTGTGAAGGGTTGGGATAACTTCTGACAAGATAATAATTCATGACAATTAAGAGTGGAAAACTTAGCCTCCTCAACAGAAAGAAACATTGGGGCAAAAAAGGAGATATTAAAATATGAAATTAAGAAGAAAAGGGCATTTATAAGAATGCTGAAAATTTAATGAATAGATAAGGATAGAGAAATTTGAATATCTGTCCTTAAATGATTTCATCAGCATGATAGGGATATCAGTACTTGGCCAGAAGAGGAGTGACTAGTTCAAGAAGCTAGCCAAATGCAATAGGCAATACTAATATTTCCTTAGAGGTTATCAGGAGCCAAAAGCCTGTCTGACATTCTATATATTCAACTGCTGACCAGGGTAAAAAGTTAGTACTCAGATGTGTCACTGACACTGCAGAAAAGCAAAATTAATTCTTTGCTTTGGTGTCCACTGTCAAATAAACACCTTTAATTAACCTTTTTTCACAGGAGTTGGCATATTGCCTGAAGCAACTATTGAAGAAATTGTGGTGTAAAAAGGCCAAAGGATTGCTATCAAATGCCTGGGACTGCATATATCACACCTACACATTTTTTCAAGAGCTCAGAATTAAAATAGTTTAATAGCTGTTGATAACTTTCCACTTTACACTTTTTCCCTACATGAAGATTGGAGAGTAGAAAATATGGTATAAGTCTCTAAAAAAAGGATTATGAGGATGTGGGAAACTATAAGCCTGTGGTCTTTCAATCAAAGCCAGGAAGATTAATAACAGTTATAAAAAGAAGGTAAGATTAAAATAATTGAACGCATTATGTACATTATGTACACCGACTACCTTTTCCAAAGAGTACCTGGAAGGATGTTGTCTTTCCAAATGTTAGCAGTTGTGGTAAAGCTTTTTATTTCACACTTCCAGGCCTAAATTTTAAGTTCGGATTCTAAATTCTGAGCTGTATGTAGCTGACAGAATTCTTTCATTATTTATCCTATGATTATGTATCCTTTGTCAGTTATTATTTTTTTTATTTGTAGAATTAGAATGGTTTGGGTTTGAAGGTTCCTTAAGGATCATCTAGCAATAAAGGGTAATAGTCTGAGGTCTGTACCAGAGTAGGAAGTTTCCTCATGATGTCCTTAACCTGGGCCCCAAGGAGGCACTAAACTTAGTAATTTTCATTTATAGGTGTCAATTTGCATTTGGTAATTAATCAACTGGATTAATCAAAATGATAATGTAAACAAGTATGTCTATATGGGTATCTATATAGTCATAGACACATATTTTGAGGCTTTATCTTGCCTTAGGTACTGCAGAAATGTCATCATCACTTTGTGTGCTCTAGTTTTATTTCACTTATAGTTCTCACATACACAAGCACATATGCATTCCACTTGTTCTATATCACCTTTCACCTTCAGTAACTATCTATATCTAACAAAATTAGCAGCTTAGCTACCATAATATCTTCCTGTGGTCAGTAAAGAATTTTGTCTTAGTTTTCTACAGTTTGTATTCATAGAAGACTTTCAATATTGTCAGGGTTTTAATCATACCTGTTCCCTAGTTTTCCATGTATAGATAGACTATGCTTAAGATTTGTTCTTCTGTCCGTGTTTAGGGATCAGTGAACGATCCAACATTTGGAGACTTCAGCCTAATACAAGATGATGAATTACCACACACTACTGTCCATTCAATAGAAAGATGTGCAAGACAGTATAGTAGCTAGCTTATAATGGAAGGACAAAATGGAATCTCTAATCTGCATGTAGTATAAAAAAAGATATAATTTACATGTTAAATTGAAAATTCTGGTTCAGATTAATGTGAAACAGGATCAATGTAGAAATGTCCAAACACTAAAAAAATAAGGCTAGTTTTATACTAAAAATGTTTTGCTGTTATCTTTATGACAGTTTTGTCTGTAAAAGAAAGGGCTCTGACTAAGAATGTAAAGTAATCATTTGTAGGGAGAAAATTTTTGCTTGCTTGAATAGGTACTACACATTGACTGTGAAACAAACCACAACTATCAGCTAAAAACTTCTTTTGACATAAACGGCATTCACAGTCACAAGCAAAAAATCTACATGAATAAGCTCTACGTATGAAAATCATTTCTTTATGTGAAAAAAAATTACACCAATAGTCAGGACAGATGTACTGATATTCGGTAGAGTCACATTTGAATGACATAATTTCCATACTGTACCTGATAAAATCTTAGTGTGAAATTTCTCTTATTTCCACATCACAACATAATTTACTATGCTATTGGTTAATTTCACTACATAACTTCAGAAGAGAACTTCTCAGGTTGTAGGTGAAAATCCTTAAAAATAGGTGCCAACTTAGGTACCCAAATAAATCTTAGGTTCAATAGTACCAAAGTATTTCCACAGCTTGTATTCTACAACTTGTATTAGGAGCAACAGTGAATTTTACATGTCCTAATAGGTACTTCTGTGTTAAGGAAACTTTATTTCTTGAAGGAGGTAGCTAGCACTTGATTAAATGCTGAAACAAGGAGGTTGGGGAGGGGGAATGGTGGCTTTTTTTGTCCATAACATAGCTGTAGTTTATATTATCTGTAAAATATTATCTATTATAAAAATCTAGTCCTTTGAGTTCTGCTAGGCTTTTGGCACCTTTAGTATCACAGTAATAAACTGGAAGATGTATTCATTGAAAGAATGAAATTTGAAGAATAAAAAGACATCGGTGTTAGAGTTCCTCTACACAATGCTAGAAGAATGAGAAACAAGCAAAGAAAATTGAAAAAGAAAAACAGTTTTCAAATGACAGTGGTTGTGATCTTGTAGGCATAACTCAAACCTGGTGAGAAGACTCAAACTGGGATGTCAATACAGATTAGTACAATCTATATAAAAGAAGGGAGGAAAGATATCTTCAGGGAGCAAATAAAAATTATTTACAATCCCAGCAAACTACAGATTAGTAGTAATAAGTACCAGGGTAAATTTTATGAAGTGGGATACAAAGACTGAAAGGAAAAAGAAATTACAGTGTGTGATTGATATAGATGATAAGGTTGAAAAGAAAAAGAAAACAAGGTCACTTCAAACTAAATTTTGCGTGCTCAGAAACCATGATATTTTTGATACTTAAAACCAAATTCATATTTGTGGGCCAACATAGAAAGCCATGAAACATAAAAGAAATTGTCATCCTGCATTTTTATTAAAAAAATCTTATATCTATTCTAGAAGTAGAATTTTCTGTGTGCCCATAATTTCAGTATCTGAAACTTCCCGATAAAGATTAAAATTAATGGTTGCCATTATGAATTCAGAATTTAGTTGATGCAAAAAACCACAAATTCTGTTAGGAAATAAAATTCAAATCCACCAGAGTGGAATATGATACAGTTAAAATAAAGAAAACAGTACATGCTTCCAAAGAAGTATATAAGGAACAGGGTTTGGGTAATGTGATTTCAAAAATGGATTCTACTCAGCTAACTTATTTAAAGTTACTACATTTCCAGTGGTCATCCAGTTTTTGAAATGCATTCTGAGCCGGTTACTACAAAATAAAAGGCAAATCCCCTAAAGGACAGAAGTGCCTTCAAAAATATTGAAGAAAAGAAATCTTGTTAGTTTTGATCATTTAACATCTAGTTTGTATTTCTAAAAATGCAATCATTTTACTCTTCAGAATGAAGTGTCTTTCAAGATGCAGAGAATGAGAAAAGTTGCCGTTCCTATGACTAAACTTATTTCTTTACATGCCACAGCTAAAATTAATAACAACAAAGAAAGCAGAATATATTCAGTTGTTCATCCGTACTTTTTCTAGAAGTATCGTTTTCCTTCTGAGTTTTCTTTTTTGAACTGTGTGGAAGAGAATGGACTTCTGGTAATTTAAAGGTTTTGGTGTTTTGTTTTGTTTTTTTTTCCAATAGGAAGATGATATATTGTGTAAACCACAGTAAAAAAACTGTCATTTGATATATTACTAAATATTTTTCTCCATGGTNATTTTGTGCTTACTCTTTGCTCTGTCTTTATGCAGGCTCATGTCTGCTGTAATATTCTGAACAATTATGATTACAGACTATATGGTCATAAACACTGCAACATTTCTGACATAATTTAGATAAGATAACCAGCATTGTGCCATAGAAATAGATTCTGATTAAACTGAAACCCAATAAGAAATTTTTAGGTGTTTCAATAGACATATCAAATAGTGATATTATAAGTAAAAAGTTTTAAATGCAAAGTTATTTTTAAAAAGTCTGGGTATGTTGATATTGTCTATAAAAAATTACAGGTAAAGAAACATGATTTCTTTAAAATACAATTATTTTTTAATCAGACATTTCAAAACAAAGCAATGTAGTCATTTCCTTACAACTTTGCCCATATGTACACTTTCACAAATTAAACAGTTTTCTTGCTGGAAACAATAAACTATTTCAGAATTCCTTTGGGTGTTTCTTCAGTGTGATGTTTGAAAACATAGCTCAACTACATATGTTTATTAACCAAGAAATTTAAAATAACCTTAGAGAGTGGTTTACAGAAAATCATCTGTATTCAATTGACAATACCTTATTTTGTAAGAAGAACATAAAGAACACTATAAACAATTTTGGATTATCCTCACCTTTTGAAAGGAATCTTCAAGAGGCTATTAATTGAAATGGCAGTGAAAGATTATAGTAGTATTTAGCAATATATCTGAAAGAATTACCTAATCTTTAAAAAAAAGCTTTAAAGGCACCTGCAGCTGTTTGAGTTTGGCAAGTAAAATCTTGTCCTACTGGCCATTTTTGAGTACTCAGTCTTTAAAAAAAAAATCTGAGCATCTATCACCCATTTTTACACTGATTTAATTTTCTGTGGATTTTTTTTTAATGTGGATTACTATCTCCCAGTCTATCTACAATCCATAAATAAATAAAAAGAACATTTAATTTTCTACATTATAACTAATATATGATCTTAGTGTGCCTTGACTAGCATAGAATTTGTCTTTTTTTTTCCCCTACAATTTTGCAAATAATACGAATACACTTGACAGGAAAATTAAATTACCTATTTAAGGACTCATATATATGAAACATTATATTTTGTAATGCTGTGTATGAAAATTATTTTTTCTTTCTGTAGAGACTAATGATGTTTGAACTGAACTCAGAATCAAAAGCAGCAGCTTCTCTTGACTGCTCCTTCCTTGCCATTCTTTTTCTGTGGTCCAACACGTGTGCTCCACAGGACTCAGTACCTTTGGGGTGCTCCAGTGTGGACTCACCCATGAGCTGTGCCCTTGGCAAGTATTCCTACCCCGTGATGCAGCCACCTCCTCCTCCTCTGACTTTGGTGTTCCCCTTGTGGTTTCACGCTGGTTTTGTTTCCTCTCCCTCTCTATCCAGTATTTTCTAACCTTTCTTAAATATCTATTCACATACGCACCACCAAGTCCACTATGGTGAGTCCATTGCAGAGCCTGCTGGAACTGGCAGTGTCTTGGAAAGGATAACCCCTGACCTCTTCCACTGCATGTTACTCCTGCTGCCTTGCAAATGCAAAGATATTTCCTTTAGAACTCAATATACCTTTCAACCTGGTAACTTTCTAGTATGAAATGATTACCTTGCTAGATGAGGAGTTAGCATTGAATATTGTTCACCTTGACTTCAGTAAGGCATTTGACAAGATTTTCTGTAAGATCCTCATGGAGAAGCTGATGAAATACTGTCTGGATGAGCAGAGAGAAAAGTGGATTGAAAACTAGCTGAACAGCTGGGCCCACAGGGTGATGATCCTTAGCAAGGGATCTAGTTGGAAGTCACTAACAAGTGGTGTATCCCAAGGGTCAACCTGTTTTAAATCTTCATTAATTAGTTAGATGATGGAGCAAAGTGAACCCATCAGCAAGTTTGCTAATAACACAAAATTGGGGATGAGTCCCTAGTACATAGGAGGGTCTTATGTCAGCAGGGTGAAGAAATGGGGCTGACATGAACTTTATGAAGTTTAAAATGGGGAAGTGCAAAGTCCTGCACCCAGGAAGGACCAGCCCTGTGCATATGTATGCATTGGGCACCAGCTAACCAGAAAGTAGATTTGTTAAAATAAGGCCTTTGGAGTCCTGGTGGACAGCAGCCTGAACAAGGCCAGCAGTCGACACAAAGGAGTCTAATGATATCCTAGGCCTCATTAGACAAAGTACCAACATCAGGTTGAGGGAGATGATTCTTCCCATCTACTGTTGCCCTGGTGGAGCCACAATGGATGGCTGTGTCCAGTTCAGGGCTCCTCAGCACAAGACAGGCAAGGACATACTGCAGATAGTTCAACAAAGGGACACAAAGACAAATCAGGGAGCAAAGAAAGGCTGAGAGCTCTAGGACAGTTCAGCCTGGAGAAGAGAAGACTCATGGGAAGGTCTTACCAATGTGTATAAATACATGAAGGGAGGGTGAAGCCAACCTCTTTTGAGTAGTTCCCACTGACAGGACAATAAGCAATGGGCACAAACTGAAACACAAGAGTTTCCTTATGCACATCAGAAACCTTTTTTTTTTTTTTTTTTGCTGTGATAACGTCTGAGTCCTGGTAACGACAGAAGTTGTGAGGTCTCCATCCTTGGAGATGTTAGAAGGCCATTTGGAGATAGTTCTGGGTAGCAGAACTGAGCAGTCAGTTGGACTACATGACCTCCAAATGTCCTTTGCAACATCAGCTATTCTGTGGGTCTCTGAATCTCTTGTAAAGTCTGTTTTGAAGATGGAAAAATTAGGCCAAGATTCATAATCAGTTTCAATCACTAGGGTAAAACTGTTTTCTGATTGCATCTTCTAAGACAAAATTATTGATGCAATATTTAGAATAGGAGAGGATTGGCTGTTAGGGATTCATTTGAACATAACCTAGAGTGACATAAATGCAAATTAGCATGTGAAGAAGGTGATCTTTTTGGGTCCTATATAGAAGGCTAAACAGTCATTTGCCAGCCTTTAGTGTTCTCACAATCACATGACAGATGAAAAAGTTAAAAGCTTTACCAGTGGGAGCAAGAATTTGGGATTGCCTGACTGTTTCCATTTCGTTCATTTGTTGACATGTCAGAATCTTCAGATTATGTTTGAGAAAGAGGTCTTTTTCAATACAACAGCATATAACCAGAAACAGAGGTAGCAAATGTTTGTTTATGAGGTTCATGAACCCTGGTCCCAGCAAATGACCTTGGAATTTGAAAACATCATACAGCCAAGCAAGCAATATTGGATTTGTGTCACAAGCATAAAATATTTAAAGACAAATAATAGAAGATCACAGGCAATTCCAACATAGTGTGTGTGGACAGTTTGGCAGCTCTTAGATTCACAGCACTGTGATGTGGGCATAAACCAGTCAAGCCATTCTACCACAGTTGTCATTATAGTTTCACAGGGCATTTAAAAAGGAATAGGCAACAAGGATACATTTATGGCAAAGCCATAAATAAGAAGAAAACAGTTTTTTTTTTCAAAAAACAGTAAAATGTGTTTAGCCTGTCAAAACACATTCCCTTCTCTGTATTTAATTTTCTTTGTTGTGCTATACAGTCACTGTTTGTTGAATGATTTTGATGCTTTTCCTTGAATACCCCTGCCTAACAGGCCATTAGATGTATTCATTACTTTTCACAAGCCAAGCAGCTTCTGAAAGTCTGCATAATATGAGTTTGTTTTGACTCCTGTGTACAGTAGTTAGTGTTATCAGTCAGGTAGGTTTAAAATCATATAATTTGTTGTGCTGTTTAAATTACATAGTCCTTAAACTGATGTTTTCACAATCACAGGTTCACAAAACAAACTAGCCAAGCCACCAAAAATGTACAGTCACAGTATAAATAGTAAGTTTAAATGCTGAAAAGAGAAGAGTGCAAACCTAAGGTGGTAAGAGAACTGAAGTCACACATGTTGTACCTAATTTCCCATAGGCCAAATACATAGTGGATGGATAACCAAAAATAAAAAAGTTCTCAAGTACTCATCTACCCCATCCCTGGATATGTTCAGGGCTAGATTGCATGGGGCTCTGAGCAACATGGTCTAGTGAAAGATGTCCCTGTCAACAGCAGGGGGATTAGAACTAGATGATCTCTAAGACCCCTCTCAACCTGTGCCATGCTATGATTCCATTATGATTCTATGATTAGGGCTGAATACAAATAACATTGATAGCACTAGAGAGCCAGGCAATAATATTGAAGTAATAACTTCCCGCACTGCAGAGAACAAAGAAAGAAGTTATTTGACAGTGATATCTTTTCCTTTCACTGAGGTTCCACACTTAAAATTGAAATAATGCACAGGAAAAAGGAATTCTCTTACTAATATAGTTAAAATTGCCTAAAATATTATTCATTCACTTACAAATACTTTAAATATTTTTAAAAGCTCTTATGCATTTTTTTCCTTCTATATCAATATTCTTTTCCTTTAATAACATTTTTTCCAGTCATGTTACTCAGTCTGCCTCAGTGTACAGTTCAGCCTTTCTACCAGAAATTCCTTTCAACTCTTTCAGAACCCACTCAGGCAAGCATTTTGGTGGCTAATTTGACTCATTCAGCCCTTATACGTAATGTTCCTTTCTTAGAGAAAAGCTTTAGAGACTTACTTCTTTCCAGATCTGTAGGAGTAAATTTTACTATTGGCCTTGGAGAAAAATGAGAGATATCTATGAACAACCAGATAGCAAGTGCTGCTTTCTTCCTGGTTTCATGTTTGCCCTTCATCCTCACTGCTTCCTTGAGGTTAACTCAAGTATGTTAAAATTGAACATATAAATCAACTATGAAATAATTATGGAAATAAATGAGTGAGTTCCTGGTTATTCATTGGGGTACTACTAAGGTACTACTCCTAAAGACTGTAACAGCCTAACAGTCCTCAAAAGAAAAGATTCCTCAGTTCCTCTTTCAAAGACAGCTACAACTATGTGATTTTTGACTAGCCTGTCTGATTTTGCTGCACTGTTTCTGAAAGAAGGTAATGGTGTGCATGGTAATGGTAAACAAATCTTGGCTGGGATAGTTGCCATTTGTCCTGAGTGGCTATTTCTTTCAAATTATGTTATCTTAAATATAAACTGTTTATGCATCATTTAAATACAAACATTTTTACAGTTAATGACAAAAGCCAGGTGTACTCCTTCACTGCTAAGTGCCTTAGATCATGTTCATTGATTTAACACTCCCTTTCTCACACCAGGAACCTTGTATTATTCTCAGTGGGAGGAGGGGAAACAAACTGTAGCCTCACATAAAAACACCTTGACTGATGGAAGATGGAAATGAGGCTTAAGATCTCCCACTTCTTGAATGACTGCTGCAATCCTTTTTTCAGCTCTTACTAGAGGTTTCTTCTCTGAACTTAAAAATTAAGAGATATCTGCTGTGGAACTTTTGTATTGTCAGCTAGTTCTAAGAGCACAAATGCCAACCACCAGGGACTGGCAAATGGAAATACAATGTCATTTAGTTTCTATGTTATAATCAGGCTTGTCTGAGAAAAGATTTGCTTATGCAGTGACAGGTTTAGACATGTTCATAAGCAGAGGCTTAAAAGCCTTCTCCCATTGTATAAGGTGTTTAGTTTATATATCCTGAACTTTTAAAATGACAATTCAGATGCCTAATGTCTACTTAACTTCTGTTTTATCTTCTGACCCATATCTTTTGGATAGCTATATCTCCTTCTTTCTGGTTTGTATAAAGACACCAAAATATCTGGATATTTCAAAGCAGTTTGAACTTAACAATTACTGATAGCAATTGTAATTTCTCATAAGAATTCTTTCTTTGTTAAAAAAAAAGCAAACAACAAAACAACAAAGAATACTATGTCATAATCAACAAGCAAGCATTGGTATTAGGCTTCTGTAGAGATTATATAAATCTTCTCATTTCTCCAATTTTTTTCTTCTTTTTATTTTAATTGCAATTATAGAGTGAGTGTAGGTCCTGTTTTTATGCATAGATTTGAAAAAGTGTGGGCACAGAGAATTTTCTTAGAATGTTTCAGGCTATGCTATTGCATATTAAATATAAAGCTGTGAGCAAATGAGCAAAAATTAGCTGCCACAGTGTCACACAGTTCCAACTGAATAACACAGAATCACAAATGATGCTGACTTGGAAGGGACCCATGAGGATCACTGAGTCCAGCCTTAAACCCTGCACAAGATCATCCCCAAGAGTCACACTATATGTCTGAGAGTGTGGTTCAAATGTTTCCTGAACTCTGGCAGGCTTGGTGCTGTGACCACTTCCCTGGGGAGCCTGTTCCAGTGCCAAATGACGCTCTGGGTGAAGAACCTTTTTCTAATGTCCAACCTAAACCTTTCTTGACACAATTTCAGACCGTTTCCTCAGGTCCTCTCATTGGTCACCACAGAGAAGAGATCAGTGTCTGCCCCTTCTCTTGTCCTCGCAAAGAATTTGTAACTGCAATGAGGTCTCCCCTCAGTCTCGTCTTCTCCAGGCTGAACACACCATGTGACCTCAGATGATCCTCACACAGCTTCCCCTCAGGGCCCTTCACCATCTTCATTGCCCTCCTTTGGACACTCTCTAAGAGCTTCATATCTTTCTGATATTCTGGTGCCCAAAACCACCCACAATATTCAAGGTGAGGCTGCCCCAGTGCAGAGAAGAGTGGGACAACGCCCTGTCTTGAACTACTGGTGATTCTGTGCCTGATGCCCTCCTCCCCGCCTCTGGCCTCCGCTGAGGAGGATGCACCAGGCAAGTTGTCTTACTATTACTCACACCTCATCTACAACTGAGAACACTCTTGATGACTCAGCAGCCCTTAATAAAAGTTGTGTCTATTGTGTCACTCCTAAGGGAACTGTGCAATTAGCGGAAAAGAAAAAAAGCAAAGGACTGTGTTATTTGACAGCAAAACACAACCAAATGACTTTTTGCTTTGCACATTTAGACCCTTGCTGCAGAAGTATGTTGTATGCAGTGCAAAACAAGAGAGAATTCACTTTCACATAAGAGTGTGCTCACTCACTGTTTGGACATACATAGAAATTAATTTCTCATAATATTTTCTCTCCTGTTTCAGGGAAGAATCCCAGTTTTGTGGACACTTATCAAGAAAATACGGTAGCTGTAATTTTCGTCTGCACATCCAAACAAAAACACAAGAGTGCAAGTTGATAACTGAGACTGTCAATCTCTTCTAAAAATCTCAATGTAATTTGTTTAAATGGAGTCGTCATAACATCAGAAAGAGGTAATGATATGATTTCCTATATCAGTATCAGTTTGCAACATGAGACTTGATGCTGATAAAAGCTCTGTTTTCCTCAGCTGTCTATGAAAAGGAGGACAAGTCTGTAAAAAAAAGGCAGTTGAATTGGATGTCAAATGCATAAATGCAGTATAAATGTATTCATTTGTCCTTTACTTTGCCTGATACTGATTTTTAAAAATTAAATCCATTTTTTTGATTCCTTTTACAGAACTTGTAAAGATGGAAATATTCGTGATGATGAAATATCTGTTTATTGGTTTGTTTTTCTGTCTGGTGCTATGGAGGCATTGGCATGACAAGTAAACAATAGTATGATTGGATACATTTATGATATTGGAAAATATTGCCTTTCATCATCCATATCAGAAACAGATATCAAAAAATAAAATATAATAAAATATAAGATTGTTTTATAAATTTTCCGGCACGTCATGTGAAAAAAAACCTGAAGGAATCTCACATTTATATTAACTTCTAGAAACAGTTTCTTTCCACTGTTTCAGCTTCTTAGAAAGCACTACCAAGAGATGTTATAATATTAAATTTATAACAAAAGAAATAAAAACACAACCTGATCTAACATAACACTAGTAATTTATTTTTGCATTTGATGACAGCTTTCAGGTCAAGTAAACAGTGTCTACAAGAGAGGAAACAAAGCAAATATAAAAGCACTTCTGTGACATTCCACGTTTCACTTACTCTCCCAATTATCACTGAGCAGTTTGATATCCTACAGTTGAAGAACCAAATCCTTCAAACCAATATGAGTTATATTCATTAAGACTGTTTGTACTTCAGATGAGATGAATATGAAAAGAAAGTATTTAAATCCAAGGTATATCCTTTTCAACTGTCAAGGTTTTTCTTTCTAGGTTTTTACATTTTGATACCATAAGACCTAAACTTTTAAAATGCTCTCCTGGAGGATAGTCAGAAGATGGTGAATGTTCAAATGAGAGTGGATCACTGAATCAGTGTTATTAAAATACCCATATATTTGAAAATTTGCCCAAATAGGTTTAATTTATAATGTTAAATAAGGAAGTAATAATCCAGAAAACATAAAATGTCTTTGCATATTTTTCATGTATTAATTTTAGCTTTATTTAAATGTCATAGATAATATCTAAAAGAATAGTTGAACCAGATATACCCCAACAGAAGAAATTAATATCTTCAGGACTATGTGTGAAAGTGCCAATACCTTCCCCAGTGGGGAGTTTTACAACTGAGCCAGTTTTGTAAGGGAGAATATTGGCACGATAAAAAGCACTATCCCACCTCCACAGTGTCTGTTTCTTATCGGCCATCTCCCTTATCTCATTCAAAATCCATCTTGTAGCCTATAGTGATGGTTTCACACCCCTTCTGTTTTATGTGGATCAGAGGTTTTGCCAACACACGCAAAAGACTCTCTTCCTTTCCTTTGATTGTGGAGGAACAGAGGGTGCAGAGAAGAGCAACGAAGCTGGTGAAGGATTAGAGAAAGAGCCTTAGGAGGAGCAGCTGAGGGAGCCGGGGTTGTTTAATCTGGAGAAAAGAAGGCTCAGCAAACACCTAATTGCTCTCTTTAACTACCTAAAAGGAATGTCTATTGAGGTGGATGTTGGTCTCTTCTCCCAAGTAAAAAGTGATAGGACAAGACAAAAAGGCCTCACGTTGTGCCAGGGAAGCATTAGATTGGGTATTAGGAAAAATTTCTTCACTGAAATGGTGGTCAAGCACTTGAACAGGCTGCCCAGGGAAGTGGTTGAGTCCCCATACTTGGATGTATTTAAAAGACATGTAGATGTGGCACTTAGGGACAGGGTTTAGTGGTGGACTTGGTAGTGCTTGGATAATGGTTGGACTTGATGATCTTAAGGGTCTTTTCTAACCTAAATTTGCTGTGATTCTGTCATTCTTTTTTCCTCTACATTTGTCTCACTGTATTCTATGAAATCAAGAAACTGAATTATGCTTGTTAAGGATTATATTTCTACTGAGCTGCATGGTTGAATAAAAATGTCTGACTTTATGAATGTCTGTTCTATTAATGACTCCTTTTTTTCATGCAGAAGAAAGGATCTTCCTAATTATGAATTAAATGTACCTAAATAGTGATTAATTTAGGTGATATTCTCACCCAAAGTGCTATTTCAAATGATCATTTTTCATTTGTTTCATGGGACAATAATTGTGTTAATAATTCTGTAAGTGAGTTTTCATCTTTGTATGCTTCTATGGAAGGACACAGTGTAGAACAGCTGTTTTAATAAAAGCTCAAATCTTGTTTTGCTTGATTAAGGCAGAATGATATTAATAGTTCAGAGAGCAAGAAATGAATAGTTATGGCAACCTGCTGCAGCCACTGAATTTCTTATGACAGGTTTGTATGTAATTTCTCATTTTAATAATCTTAACAGTTGCCACTTACCTTCAGATTCATGACCACAAGGGCCACGTCTACATCAGTAAGTGGTAAAATACAATTTTATCATATAATAGAGCCAACAGATGAAGATGAGAAAATGACAGTCACTGTGTGCTTCAGAAGCATTTACTTTAGCCCATATCTACGTTGGTCCCATGAGATGAAGTTGGAAATTGGAGTGCATTACATGAGCCTCTGGAATGCTTGCAGTGATTTAGTTTTTTTGCCAAAAGGATTTCAATAATTGCCTGGCTTAAACCACTCTACCACATGAATCATAGGAGACAATCAGGAGGTACACTTCAAAATTGTTCTCCTGATCCAAAACTAAAATACTAAGGGAGAATGATTCAATAGCATTAAAACAGCCCCTATACACCTTTTCCTCTCAGTTTTCTGATAGCACCAAAAATTACAGTGATAGACTGAATACACTAGCACTCACCCTCTTCTCTCTCTTGTTTCAACACTTACCTTCAAATTGTTTGTGCTTTCCAATAAAGGAGATAACTTTACTAAATACAAGCAACTGCTCCTTCAGACACAGGTTTGTAACACTGCTGTTTGGAATATAAATTGCAAAACACAGCAAAGGTTAATTCTGTTTTCTCTCTTGACTTCTGAGAAACTGTTCTTTGTTTATGTTCTATGCATACATAGGTGTATTGCAAGAGTGTGGTGAGGTTTTGGTAGTGGAGGGACTGCTGGGTTGGACACAGCCAATCACCTGTTTGTGATGCTGGATTACCTCTGGGAATATTTTTAAGAAAGGATAAATAATGTACTGTTAGAAAGTGCTGTGAGAAGGGTGTGGGAGAAAGAGCCTTATAAACAGAAATGTAAGAGGAGGGAAAAGAGGTGCTCCACACACCAAAGCAGAGATTCACTTGCAGCTCCTAGAGAAGACCATGATGAATCAGGTTGCTCCCCTGCAGCCTTTGGAAGACTACTGTAGAACAGATGGATGTGTCCTGTCCAGCTATAACCTGTGGAGATCCTGTGCTGGAGCAGACTCATTCAGGATTTGTGATCCATGGAGAGAAGTACATGCAGGAGGAAATTTTCTGGCAGGAGTTGTGACCCTGTGGAAGACCCATGCTGGGTCAGTCTGTACCTGAAAGACTGCACCCCAGGGGAAGGACACATGCTGGAGCAGTTTGTGAGGACTGCAGCCTGGGGTAGGACTCACATTGGAGGAGTTCATGGTCCCTGTGATGGAGCAGGGGAAGACTGTGAGGAGGAAGCAATGACAGAGACAATATGGGATGAACTGGCCACAGCCCCAGTCCCCATCCCTCTGTGCCACCTGTGGGGAGGAGGCAGAAGAGTCAGGAGTAAAGTTAAAACTGGGTAAAAGAGGGAGAGGGGGCGTTAGTTGCTTTTACTTCTCACTATCTGTTATTAACCAGCAATAAAGTAAAATAATTTCTCCCCAAGTCATCTGCTTTGCCTACCATAGTAATTGATAAGTTGGCCTCCCTTTGCTTATCTTCACTCATGAGATTTTAGTCTAGTTTTCTCCTCTTCTGTCAAGGAGGGGAACTGATAGAATGGTTTAGTGAGAACCTGGTGACCAGCCAAGGTGTGCCACAATAGGTAAAGAAAAATATTTTGCTTCCCTTTGGCAATTAAACAATATAATATAAATAATATAACAATAAACACTGTAGTCCTCCAGAACCTTAACACCCACCCACTGTTTGGAGTTTATTTCCTCTTCGATATGCTAAGCAACTTCATATAACATGTTATATATTTATTTTAAACCCCTTCACACTCTTTTCTTTCAGTTTCTCGTAACATTTTTGTCACGTATTTATTGTCAAAGAGCTTTTGTTTTATAAATAAATCATAATAATATTTATTTTCACTTCTCATTACTATGTTTTTTGTCATTATCATCATTATCAGTACTGAATTTGTTAAAAAGAGAAGTTTGAGAAACTTCTCTGTTTTTTCCATTTAGCCAACTCTTCTTGTCAGCTTAACCTAACTAAGCATGCTGGTTACTGTTACTACTCTATTCTACACTTTCCTGCTACAGTTGCTTCAGGGTTTCATACGCCTATAGTTTTGTATGACAGGTCCCTATATGTAGGTTTCATATCCTAGCTCCTCTTACTGGATGTAGAAACTTATTCAGTATAGTTCTTGGTTTCTAGAGAGGTATTCAAATAGATTGAATAGTTAAGGTGAAGTCTCATTGACTGTGCTGGCTAAAATTCCAGTGACAATATTGTAAATTCAGACATCTAATCTTAGGTTTAGACATCTAGTCTTATGTAGACACTTAAGTAGATTAACTGGATTCCTACCCTGTCTGTCTGTCTGTCTGTCTACACCAACATTTTTCGAAATGTATTGGTATACCGTACAGCAATACAGCAATTGCAGCAAAAGGAGCTATCATTTAACATTTTTAGAGACATAATGGAAACAAAATCTAATTAATTATGCTGTTGTCTCATTGGTTAGACTGTAACAGATGAACATGAAAGGTATAGTTTGGAGTCTTCATGTATCAATTCAGCTCCCACTTAGCACAGGATTACACTCACTGCTTGATAAATAGTTTCAGTCACAGGATCATGGACTCAGATACAGTATTCACTGCATGATTTTTTTTTCACAGAACATTTTATTATCCCTTCCTTGCCAGCACTTTGAAGGACTTCACATAAAAAATTTGTCAGGGTGTCTGTTGTAAAGGGAATTTGTTATAAGCAGGACCAGAGGTAATTAGAAGTGGAAATGAAACATTTATTGATTTCACATCAAGATAAGCTATTTGTATGTTTTAAAGTAGTGAAGAAAAAGGGTTCTAATTTAAACAAATCTCCTATAATAACCTCAATGATATTAAGACATTTGATCAATGCTGAAAAACAAAGTAGACGCTGAAGGTGCTTTTATGTTGTGGGTTTTTTCCTCAGAAATGTATCACCACTGAATTGGAAAACTTCTAAAACATATTTAAGAATGGTTTATAGTAAAATAACTAAATTTCAGTCAAATTCTCTGTTGTGAGGCATCAGAAAACATATTGGATAGAGAAATGTGAAAAGTCTGAAAATATAACTGCTTCTATTAAACTATAAAGGACTAATTATTGTTTTTAAGTGAACATTGAATTAACAGCTTATATTATGACTTGCCCATTGTTGCAGAGGCATGTTGCTTTTAGATTTGAAATTATCTGACTGTCATCTTTGTAAGGACTAGCCATAACTTTTATTCATGTAGAGTTAATAGGTTGCTGTTCAGTAATAGCACTTCAGTAGACAGTGTTAGAAAAAAGTTTTAGTCAGGACTTTTCCAGATGTGTTTGAGGTAAAGGAACATAAAGCTGGAGGAAAATATTCATTCCAATGCCTTTTCTGTATTTTGTGAGGTAGGTCTTTTTCCTAATCATCCCAGACTAGCTTTATCAGGCAATTCACACTATGAGGCAGACTGTGAGCTCCTAGCTATATAATTGTTCTGGACCCCTTCAAAGCAGCTTTGAGTAATATGAATTGCTCTGAACTTAGCTTTGAGGAGCTCCTTGATGATATATGGATGACTGACATTTATTTAATGCTGTACTTTTCAAATGTCATGGGTGAGCTTGACGCCCACATGCACTCATCTAGGTCAGTTCACTCTCAGTTAAATAAATTTCAAAGTAGCTTCTACGTCACTGACTTTTTAACTGAATCATTAAAGGAAAAGAACAAATAAAAGAAGCAAACTTGGTATAGCAGGAGCAAATAGACCGTTCCCAGGCTTTTCTTTCAGCAGTTTTGCCATTCTCCTTTAACACATTCACTTCCACTCAGGTGACCCTACGTTTCTCTGACATACTCTAAACTATTTCTTAACTTCTTTGCAAAAATCTAAATATTCCCTCACTTACTTTATGAATTATCACTTGAGAGTTTCATGTATTCTTCATTTTTGTAATATTATATTTTGTATTCTTTTCCTGCTATCCTGGTCCAAGACTTGCATGGATTAGCAGTAGGCTACACTCTGCCCTTTGAAGCCCTTATCTGCAGTAAATAAGCAGTATCCTGGCCTTAAGTGGATAAACAATATACTAAAGTTGGTAGGTTTCAAGTTCACACACAATTGGATCAGGCATCTTAATGCAATATACAATTCTAATAGTATTACATCATTCTAAAATTCTGATCTCATTCCTTGAGGGGAAAAAAAAAAAATTACCTTTCCCTATCCAGACTGGGATTATCATTTGGTCCTCAAACCAAGTGTGTGCTTGGATTCTGTCTGTTCAATCTCTTCAGTCCCAGGTACTCCCAAGTACCAATCATGGCATTAGCATTCTGGTTATGAATATGGTCATTCCTGTTGAATATGGAGGTAGGTTACTGAATGAAAATTATAAAACAAATTCCAGTTGATGAAAAGCATTCCAGCAGATAAGCCAAAATAAAAATTATAGAGAAATAAATAAACAAATTTTAAAATGACCAATGAAATAATGTATGTAGCAAAAGAATTATACGATTTTGAGAGACACAGGCCTTCTGGAATGATGAACTCAAAATAATATACTCTGAAAGAATCACAGTCATAATCAAATGGAAATAGTAAAAAGGCTATGTAGAATTGAGACTCAGATATGAATCTCTGAAATTCAAAAGATTGGTATTTGAAGTACTAATTTAATTAATCAGAGAATTCTTTACAGGGCACTGGGAAAGGCTCAATAATACAGAACACTGGAAGACTAAACTAGTGGCTGTGTCAAGTTAAATATCTAGTGTCTCTGTTCACTGAGTGTTTAAAAACCAGTGGAACTGACTTTTTGTTTTCATATCCATATTGAAACAGATATGCAAATCTCTTAGAAACTCAGTTAGTGGAATTTTGTGTAGCTTACAGTAACATAGTAACATTGCAATGTGATCGTCATAAAGTTCTGCAGGACACATTTATGAATCTGAATGAACAAGTGTTATGAATAGAAACAGACAGATTTAATACTGTCAGTTTAACATATCTCTATTTGTTATATAGGCTTGAACTGTTATACACCAACAAATTTCTTCATACTGTTATGAAAAATCAGCTGCATGCTATAATCAGGAAAACATTAACTGTGCCCTCATGGTTTTGTTGTATTTCAATGTATTGCCAAGAGAGATTAACAAATTATTATTTAATATTTTTAAATTATTATGCCAATTTTGTATCCTACTCTCTTGTAAGAAATTTAACGCATCACTGAAAAAACAACTTTCGCATCCTAAAACCTAATGAGGCTGAAATTTTATGTCTTTGTCTTATAGTGAAATAAATGGTACAGTTACATTCTATGAGAATACAAGTAGTTGGCAGACTTGTGTGAATGCTCTCCAGGTAACCAGTTCCTCTTTTATTATTACATTTACTTAAAATAAAAGCATGAATTACTTCTTCAAGAAAGTAGTATTGTTACATACCAAATACAGACTATGTTTCACTACAAGTGCTTATATAGACTGTTATCTTCACTAGGAAGCAATTAATCTTTAAAAAAATACCTATACTGAGCTACAACAATGCTAACTTCTTCAATTTTCAAGAATATTCAACATAAGTCTTTCAGAACTTAAGAACTTGTATTCATACAAAGGAAGCATTTATTGAATTCTTTGTGTAATTATATTCAGAGTAATAAGAAGTTTATGTGTCCTTTAAATGAATCTATTTGTGGTGTCATTTTACCTAAAATACACTTGATTTTGTTAAATTGGAGGTGGACTAGAACCTTATACTCTCAATAGGAGATTTGATTTACCCAAAGTTCTCTGACAGTTTGTGAAATTTCTCTGAAATTGCCTGTCCTAATGATGCTGTCTTGAAAAGAATGGGCAAGCTGGAGGAGATTGCTTTTCAAGTGATCATATCCTGTATTAATAAATCTACACAAATGATAATTTTAAGGATCTTTGGAAAGCTGTTCTGTGCCAGAGGGTGATGGATGGAGGAATCCATCCAGCTGATACATTGTGCTATCTATTTCTTTGAACATTGAGCAACTTTGCAATTCAAATAAAAAAATAAATTGTGACATATATGATTAATTATTAAGTGTTGATGAATTTTATTTTACAAGAATTACTCTTGGTTTAATAGAAAAAATGGCTTCATAGCTCTTCAGCATAATGCTAGAATTGATTACAGGGTTAAATCAAATATAGTTTCAATAATTTTACATTTTATATACAGTTTAATAGTAGACTGAGGTTTGGGGTTTTATTAGTGGGTACTAAAATTGTCTGTAAAAGTACTCCAGAAGTGTATACAATCTGTGCTTACCTACAGTATCTATAATTGCTTAGATATGCTGTTTATAGTCAAACACAGCCTTGCAGATTTTTTTAACACCTATATCAACAAAAAATATTTAATCCAGGCAAATTATAGGTTAGAATAGTATCATATTGATACTTCAGTAACCTTTCCACTATTTAGGTGCTGTTGCTTGACCAATTTGTTATGTATTAGAATGGCAGAATGGTTGAATTCTAAGGAAAATGTCTTGCTATTTAGATGCATTGACAATTTCCATCAATGTTAATATGGGTGTAAAACAGTCATCCCTGATGCCATTTAACAATCAGGTAATACTTATTAATTACAAATTATGTTTAATCTGTTTTAGTTACTAAAGGTTATGTATTCTTTTATTATTTACTGTGATTAATTCTAAATCTGTAGAGGAGCAAAACCTTTTAGAAATTAAATCAAATTTAAACAAGATTTTAGCGCTTGATGATTTGTGGATCTTAATAAATACTATTCACAAAATGAAAAGAAGAAAAGTATTCTACATTAAACATTCCACAGCTGTTGCTCTGAAATATATAAAACTCTATTTTCAAATCACGTTAAGATGAAAATTTTCAGTTCAATGGTATAAAAAAAGGTNAACACATATATTACAAATTGGGATGTAATGTGATTAAAGGTGGTTCTAATATACAATAGTGTGAATTTTGACTTCAATATAGTATATGCCTTGCACACTTTATATGAACCAATGATTAATTTTCTTTTTCCACCAATATCTATCTCTTAGTATTAGAAATTTGAAATATACCGTGAAAGATTTAGGATAACCAAGACTAAATGTAAATATTCTAACACTATTGTTTTAACTTATTTTTTTTGTGAATGAAGAATGCTTGCACTAGTAATTTCTAACACTGACTCAAAAATTAAATATATCTGCTTATATTGATATAACAAATTTCTTCCAAAATGGTTTAACACTGCAATGAATGACATACAATCAAAAACTAGTCATGATTTAACTGAGTACTTTTATCCCTATACAGAGGCAGATAGTGTTTCATTAGCAAATATATTATTCTCTGAAGTTTCAGAAGCTCTCTTGTATAAAAGAAGCATACTACTAAAAATCCTTTTTACTTGTCTCTATGGCCATAATACTTGAGGAAATATAATGAAAATGTGGGTATAAGTCATGTCTGGACATTGAACTTCTACTTATTGATATATAACATTTGTGTTTGTGACATTACTGGTAACTTCTGGAGCCTGTGTAAGGGTCTGTTGGTCACACTCAGAAGTTACACACTTGCAGGTTTGGCATTTATGAAAGGATAATACCAGTGTGCAAAGCAAGGTCCCTTGGTAGGTTTTTTCTAGGGCTCTTTCTGAAGCATTTTCAGGTAAAGTCTCCAAATAGTGCCGTATGATAGCTTGCTGCTGGGAAAAAAAACCCCAAACTTTTTCAGTGGAATGATAAGGTTATAGAGCATCTTCTTATTTCATTAGCAGAATATTGACACTGTATAGAAAATTTAATAACTACTTTTGGTGATGCTTTATACTATGTTCTTAGATTATATTTACAAAATAGCCCTAATTTCCCTTATCTCAGTGTTACCCTCTGCTAACTCTGTTAGCTAGATTTATGGTAGCTTGATTTAAAACTGGTTTTATTTTTTGGCATTAATGCTCTGTGATACCATCTAATCTCTTAAGCAACTGCCTAATTCTAGTTGACTTCCCCAAACTAGACATTGAGAGGATAGCATCTGACATTAAATTGGACTCATAAAGGAACATAGAATATGTGCTGTAGCTCATGACGTTCACATAGGACTTCAGAGCTTCAGGAAATCAAGATCTAGTGAAAAGAAATGCTGTGCTTTTCCTTCAGATCGAACATCCTACAGTTTGACCTTGAAGGAAAATTATAGGTACTTGACTGGACTAAAGCAAAAAAAGTCTCTATCTAATGAGATCTCTTTGAATGTATTTATTTCAGGATACAACTGAAGTAAACTTATTATAGCTTTCTAGGTGGGGAAGTTATGTAGACGACTGCAACTTTTCACTTCACTTTCAATTTATTTACATTACACTAGATTTCAAATACTTTTTACTTAAAAAACCCATTGAGACAAAAGGGCAAATTTTTCCATCTAAGCTTTGCATGTTTTTACAAATGATACAGGCTAAGGGAAGGTTCCAAACATTTAGTAGTGTTTTTGTTCACTCACTGTATGTAAAGAGACTTTAATGTAAGTAACAATTCATAAGTGGGAAATAAGGAATGGAAGCTCACACTTTGTGAAATGGTCTAACAAGAACTGGAATTGTGCATCTGTCGTGGGTTCGACCTTGGCAAAATGCCAAACCTCCCCAAGACCCGCGCAGTCCCAGTGAAAGGAGGGAAGGGGGAAAAAAAACTGAAACTGGAAAGAACTATATACATATATTTACAGGAAAGTTACAATACATATACGTACAAATATAAGAAAAAACAACAATAACTTCATCCAGAGCTATCCACCCCAATAACACACAGATTCCACCACCCAAAACCCACACGGAAACAAAACTAAACACGTTTCACTGAAAGAGCACCCAGCAAAGTAATATCAAACAAAAGTATTTACTTCCCAGAGACCAGGACTGCTGTGGGCATCTCGGCAGGGAAGCGGCCAGGCCTATCGCTCTGGGAGCAGCAACAGGGAGTCCTCACCACCACATCGCACGGAGAGAGGGAGGGCGAGAGAGCGAGGATACCTCCCCCACTAGATTTATACTCAACTTGACGTCAGATGATATGAAATACCTCTTTGGTTGCTTAAGTCAGGTGACACTTGCCCCTCTGAATCTACGGAGTGCCCCATGGCCCAAAAGACTGGGGCCTACTAAATTTGGTTTCAGGCCTAACTAAACTAAGGCCTTAATCTAAGTTTTGGGGGTTTATCCAACCCATCACAGCATCCAAATTCTACAGAAGTACCTGAAAAAATAGTCTTGTCTTACTTTATAAGAATGACACTCAACGTCTTTAATTCCTGTCCCTTTTAAAAAACTCAGCATTGATTGGTTAGTGAGAGGGAAAAGGAGTCAGATTCTGCTCTTGCCTTATGTAGCTTGTCTGTTTAAGTTAGCAGTCTAATTGCATGCAATAAGCTACTCTTTTCTCAAAGGTGCTTATGCATGACCTGCTTTATTCACAAAACCATGGAATGTGCTGAGTTGGAAGGNAATATAGATTGATAGCAAACATCTAAATTGTTAAAAGATATTATGCTTTTGTAACACAGATAGCTTAAAAACTGAAAAGGAAGGAGTTCATAATAAAGCAAATCATAGACTTTTTTCCCCTTCAGATGATATCTATAATAATATATATAGTATATAACATTAATAATATATTAAAGTATAATATATTAAAACACATATATTACAAATTGGGATGTAATGTGATNAAGGATCATTGAGTCCAACCCTTAGCCCTGCACAGGACCATCCCCAAGAGTCACACCATGTGCTTGAGAGTGTTGTCCAAACAGGCTTGGTGCTGTGACCACTTCCCTGGGGAGCCTGTGCCAGTGCCCAAACACCCTCTGGGTGAAGAACCTTTTTCTCATATCCAGTCTAAACATTCCCCAACACAACTCCACGCCATTCCCTCGGGTCCTGTCACTTGTCACCAGGGAGAAGAGATCAGTGTCTGCCCCTTCTCTTCCCCTCACAAAAAAGTTGTAGTCTGCAATAAGGTCTGCCAGAACTAGCTAAAAACATACTTTTGTTCATGAAATATTGGAGAAAACAGACACTCCTTTTTTTATGAATGTAAAAAGGTGAAACAAATACTTTTTGAATGTCCTCTTGATTTGTCCACTTTTCATTAGAATCTCTGGAGACATTTTGTTTTTAGTGCGGTTTCATTCAAGGCACAGACACCTATGCATTTTAGATGCAGAAGTAATTATTAAGTAATCATTGATTAATATTATAGGAAACTTGAAGAAATAGAACTTAGGACTGAACTAAATGCAAATGTTATGCTCAAGCCCTTACCATATCAATATAACTTCAGTATCTACTTGTGGGATTTCTAGCTTTTATATTGATGGGAGATCTGTTGAAGTTCAGGGGCTCAGCTTTGATAACCTTGCCAAGTACTGCCTGAAATCAGCTCCCTAACTTTGTGTCAGTCAGTTTTGGATAAATATAAACATTTTTTGTTTGTTTGTTGGAAATTCAGAGCAATATCTGAATGGCCAAGTGTTAGGAATATATTCTGCATCTGGTACTCTAGACAGAGTCCATTTTGATAAATATGCAATTGATTTGTTTCCTGGAATGAATTGTGAAGTTGTCACTCAACATAGTTTCCTCACTAGGTTTTCTATGGCTTCCTGTCTCATCTCAGGAGGCAAAATATGTTTATTCTGAGCTAAGAAGAATTCTTCACTGCTCAAAATTCCATCTTATTTGGATTTGTCTTAAGAGACATATTGAGAATGGGATGTGTCACGTAAAAAGGGATAAGGTGAAATTTACTTGACCCTTAAAGATATATTTGCCTGTTAGTGTCCCAGGGAAAACAAAATCATGTAAGTCCAATCTAGTCTGTCTAGTATTCTGCACAGGATCCCTTCACCAAACAGATTCACCAGATCAGGGTAGTTCAATTACCCTTTTTCAGGGACTGTAACTTAACAGTGAAAGGGGAAATTCCTCAGCAGATATCTCCCATGAATTATTCCACTGTTGACAACTCATTAGCAGCTTTATAAAGGACTCACTCTAGGAATTTCCAAATAACACTTTTTATTAATACAATTTGTGACAAGCTAATAAAAGTTCGTGGTCATCAGTGATAGGGTCTGGCTACAAAAACACAATTGAAATAATGTAATAATAATATAAAGCAAAACACAGGCACAAAATCTAAAGCAAAGCAACCTACTAAGACTCTATGAAGTGAAAGCAAATTCTAGTTCTTTAAAAGCAAGTAATCAGCATGTGTAATTTGAAATTTCTCACACAACTGGCATCCTGGGGAGGGAAGGAAGGCAGATTCAGCCCATCACCAATCACAGCAGTTTCAATGGAAAGCTTCCTTCATTTCCCCCCCCATTTCAATCTCCTTTTATTTTTTTTTTCTTGGAGTCTGCATGACTTTAGTCATAAGGGTTAAATCTAGATAAAGTTAGCATCTATTCTTTCTTGATGGATAAATGACACAGATCAAAAAGGTTAGCATGTTCCCTTCATGTGGAATGACTGGAAGAGGGGTCATGGGGCCTCCACACCACTCCATTCTTTGACGCATTTATCAATGCTCAGGGAACTTTTGTGGTGCATCATGACCTTATCAGCATCTATCAGACACCAGCTTGCTTTTGATTCCTGACTCCTTGGTCTTTAACTTTACCTATTACTCCACAGGATGACATCTTTTTCCTATCTGGTAACTTAGATTCTCTAATTCTTCTGTTTCTGCAATTCAGGACCAGCAAGCCTGTTCAGGGCATTTTGTTTATTTACTTTTTTCCATATGAAGATAATAGAACCATCAATCAGTGATATCTCTTGGGCTTTGCAGTCTGACTGCTTTCTTAACACAATAAATTGAATTACATATTTCAGCTAATGTCTGAGAGAGTCTGTCCCTTTCATTTTTTGAAGGAGCACACTCTTAATTTTGCTAGCTGACAACTAATCCACTCTCTTCACTCTGTTTAGCAATTCCTGTATTTTCCAACTTACAATCACATGGAGCTACTAATTGCCACCTCATTGCCTCTTCCACCTAATAATAATTACTACTTTTACACTGCTTATCCAGATTTTACATACTGCTGTTCATTGTTCTCCTTCATTTACTGTGCCTCAAACAGCTTTCAGTCTGAGAAGCAGTGCTAATGTATAAAGTAATTACAATTAATTTTCAAGTAATATTTCTTACGATGTATGTACTCTTCTTTTTAAAGAGTATGTTTTATCACCTGCCTTTCATAATTTCTACTTTTATGTGAACCCAGATCAAGCATGTTTTGGAAGATGTGCTGCTTTTTAATCTGTATTGTGCATCAGTCATGAAAATATGTTCATCCTTTACAGGTTGACTTTTCTTTATATGTAAGTCTTATCATTTTAGTAGGAATTGAAAGTCTCGAAGAGGATAATGAATCTTGGGATTGCAATTTTAACTTGAAAGCTATTTTTTTTTTTGAAACTTTGAAAACTGATTGTCAATTATGAAAGTAATAATATTAACAGGCATAGTAAAGTCATTAGCCCATTATTAATTTCTAGAAACACATGGAAATTAAATTTTTGTTTATTCTTCTGGCTAACCTTCTATTCTATGAGTGATATTTATCATTTTGCATGGTAAAAGTAATGAAATTTAATCAAAAACTTACATATTTGAATTTTTGTTCATTTTATTTTTAGCTCATGAAAATTACTTTTTTCTTTTAGACTATTCATGACATAGTAAATATTGAATATGTATGAGTAGACCAAGGAATGACTTAAGTACTTAGATATTTTGATTGATGTTCATCCACCAGAGATAGGGGCTTCAAGTACAAACATCTGCAGTGTACACTTTTGCCTCTCTTTATAAACAGCATAGAGAAAGGAATTCTTTCACTAAACAGATCATCTCCTCATGTAAAAACTTTAAACAAAATAAATAAATTACTCTCTAAGATATATTTTTTCTTTTTTTGTTGACTTTAGGAAGCAAACTGAATCTAACATTGGGAGATATTTAAAATTGATAGAGGTGAATCTCATTGTCAGATTCTAGACTCAGAAAACCAGCAGAAGAATTGTGACTTGATAACTAACGAGCTATATTTCTGTGAGTTTTCTCATAGGAAAAAAGCCAATTCAAAACAAAACAACAGTCTTTACATTCTTAGTGTTCAACAACAAGCAAGCACTGTTGCATTAGTGAAGATTTTGAACAAGATTGGACCCAATATTTATCCCTGGGTTATTCTGCTAATTATTGACCTTGAACTAGACTTTGTGCCACATTCTGGGTCTGGTCATTCAGGCAGTCTTCATTCCACCATGGTGGCTGGTCTTCCAGCCCATATTTCATCACCTTTTCCACAAGGATCTTATGAATGACTCTGTCAAAGTATTCAAACAAGTCATTAGACAATATTCACTGCTCTCCCCTCCTCTACTAGGCCAGCCATTTCATCATAGAAGTTTATCACGTTTTTCAAGCATGATTCCCCCTTGATGAATCCATGCTGACTGCTCCTAATCACCTTCCTGTCCTTCATGAGCCTGGAAACAGTTTCCAATTTGGTTGTTTCTTCACCTTTATGAGAATGAAGTGAGTCTAGCTGGCCTATAGATTCCTGGTTCCTCTTGCTTGCCACCTTTGAAGATAGGAGTGACATCTGCTTTCCTTCATCCCCTGGGCACTTCTTCCAATCACCATGATCATTCAAACATTACTGAAAGTGGCCTTGAAATTACATCAGTATTTGTGGGTGTATCCCATGAGGACGCATGGACTTTTGTATGTCCTGTTTGCCTAAGTATTTTCTGACCTGATCCTTTTCCATCAAGGGTAAGCACAGGATCTGATAAATTAGAGGTATGGAAACTATTCCATGCAAATAAACACTTTCTTTGAAAAGATATTGATCAGGGTGATTCTGTCATTCTGTCACTCTGTCATTCTGTGATTTAAGCTTGTGCTGTTCTATCTTAATATATTCATTTTACCATTCATTTTATTAAATAATGTGACCAGAAGCATATGTATTTTTAAAACTATATGTGCAACATGGACTTGTGCATGGCTATGTGTTCCATTCTATTCTTAACTCATATTCTAATAATTCCTAAGTTTATTTGTTATCTTTTAAAATATTTTTGCATATTTCAGAATTTTCCCTAAAGGTCTTTTTTCCTGAGGATGATGATAGTTTTTAGTCTTGGATGAAAAGTACTTGTAAGGAACTGAACTTACTCTTATCTCCCTAAAAAGTAGAGACGAAGGCACCTTAACATACTGTTTCAGATTTTAAAATATTAGGAGCTACAACTATCTTTGCTGTCTAAAGATTAAATCTGAAACTGATATACTAAGGTTTGTACTAAGATCTGTAAGTAATTTTTACTACCAATAATCTTTGAGGTCTGAAAAAAAATACTGTTTGTATTTATTAAGGGAATTGCAAGATAAGGCATGAACGATACTGTCCTGAGAAACACCAGCCAACCTAGGCATGATCTAACATATTTATGTAGGATTATTCTTGATTTTTTAATAGAACTATTAAAAATGATCTTTATCTTTAGAAAAAGAATATACTTTTTGACTAGAGTCTTTACCAGAGTAAATCTACTCAATGGAGCTGTTTGTGTTGTCAACATTCCTTTTTTTTTTTTTTT